>JAIXHY010000026.1:332173-532433 GCA_020449905.1 Globodera pallida | reverse complement strand
TTTTGAAAAAATCAAATCCCAAAATAAAGCCATCAAATTTTTCCGTCATTGAAAATGTGAAAATTGGAAGAGAAAATGATGCTCAATGCGTAATTATATTTTTTGAACAAACAAAAAAATAAATACCTATTCAGAAATTAAAAATTTAAAAAAATGAAGCCTACAACACCGCCGATTCCCAGGACGTCTCCGTTCCAAGTACTAAGGAGGCCCAACGTTGCTTAACTTGCCAGATCGGACGGGATGGCGTGCTTTCAACGTGGTATGGTCGTAAGCGATGCTGGAGTGAGGGAAGCCAACCAAATGTGTGACTTTTCGTCCCTTTGGTCAAGCTCAAACAGATATTGTCAAGAATAACTCTCTGTATAATTTTATCAATAATTGAATGTATGTAAAAAATTGCTCCAATTTGTCGAATTTGGCCGAAACAATCCTTTCAAACGAAACCCCTGCAAAATTCCACAACTTGTTAGAGCTAACTCGTAAACACACATCTTTTCAAGACAAATTTAAGCACCGCCCAGTTGAGGGCAGCGCAGTTCCAAAATTTATTCCATGCCACAGTTATTTTGGGCAGGATACACCAAGTACCTCAAACTTGGGTAATTAAACCGAAGAAAGAAGCGCTGTGGGGAGAATGAATGTTTTGGTCAAAGCAAATGTTGGATGCTGTGCGTGCATTTTTGGGTCTGATTCCAGCACCTGCTATGCAATAGTTCTTCACTCAATGCACTCTCTTTTCTTCCACTCGGCGACTGCTGCTCTCTTCACTGTCCGCACATTTTCTTCCGCATTGAGCATCATTTTCTCTTCCAATTTTCACATTTTCAATGACGGAAAAATTTGATGGCTTTATTTTAGGATTTGATTTTTTCAAAAACATGGACATTTCTAGCAAATTCAAGGGAAAAAAGAAAACAAAAACTTTATTGATAAAATAAATTAAAAATATCCAATATAAATTGAAGAACAAGTTTTTTTCGACATATGCAAATTCGCCTAAATTTTATATCAATCGATTCCCCTCATCGAGCTGAGTACGAATATGCAAAAAATGGGCGCCGCTCACCATTTTGAGCAAAGTTACAGCCCATCAAAGTTGGCCAAAAACAATAATGGGGCGGGAAGGAACTCTTTTGTTCAAACTTATTGAAATTTGTTTTTTAATAGTGTGAAAGGGAGTATGTTATTTGATTGAAAAATATCAAAATTGTGTAGATTTGATAGAGATCAAATAGCTGAAATGATAATCAAACGAGTGCAAATATTTTTTGAACAAACAAAAAAATAAATACCTATTCAGAAATTAAAAATTTAAAAAAATGAAGCCTACAACACCGCCGATTCCCAGGACGTCTCCGTTCCAAGTACTAAGGAGGCCCAACGTTGCTTAACTTGCCAGATCGGACGGGATGGCGTGCTTTCAACGTGGTATGGTCGTAAGCGATGCTGGAGTGAGGGAAGCCAACCAAATGTGTGACTTTTCGTCCCTTTGGTCAAGCTCAAACAGATATTGTCAAGAATAACTCTCTGTATAATTTTATCAATAATTGAATGTATGTAAAAAATTGCTCCATTTTGTCGAATTTGGGCGAAACAATCCTTTCAAACGAAAACCCTGCAAAATTCCCTAACTTGTTAGAGCTAACTCGTAAACACACATCTTTTCAAGACAAATTTAAGCACCGCCCAGTTGAGGGCAGCGCAGTTCCAAAATTTATTCCTGGTGAGCGGCGCCCATTTTTTGCATATTCTACTCAGCTCGATGAGGAGAATCGATTGATATAAAATTTAGGCGAATTTGCGTATGTCGAAAAAAACTTGTTCTTCAATTTATATTGGATATTTTTAATTTATTTTATCAATAAAGTTTTTGTTTTCTTTTTCCCTTGAATTCGCTAGAAATGTCCATGTTTTTGAAAAAATCAAATCCCAAAATAAAGCCATCAAATTTTTCCGTCATTGAAAATGTGAAAATTGGAAGAGAAAATGATGCTCAATGCGTAATTATATTTTTTGAACAAACAAAAAAATAAATACCTATTCAGAAATTAAAAATTTAAAAAAATGAAGCCGACAACACCGCCGATTCCCAGGACGTCTCCGTTCCAAGTACTAAGGAGGCCCAACGTTGCTTAACTTGCCAGATCGGACGGGATGGCGTGCTTTCAACGTGGTATGGTCGTAAGCGATGCTGGAGTGAGGGAAGCCAACCAAATGTGTGACTTTTCGTCCCTTTGGTCAAGCTCAAACAGATATTGTCAAGAATAACTCTCTGTATAATTTTATCAAAATTGAATGTATGTAAAAAATTGCTCCAATTTGTCGAATTTGGCCGAAACAATCCTTTCAAACGAAACCCCTGCAAAATTCCACAACTTGTTAGAGCTAACTCGTAAACACACATCTTTTCAAGACAAATTTAAGCACCGCCCAGTTGAGGGCAGCGCAGTTCCAAAATTTATTCCATGCCACAGATATTTTGGGCAGGATACACCAAGTACCTCAAACTTGGGTAATTAAACCGAAGAAAGAAGCGCTGTGGGGAGAATGAATGTTTTGGTCAAAGCAAATGTTGGATGCTGTGCGTGCATTTTTGGGTCTGATTCCAGCACCTGCTATGCAATAGTTCTTCACTCAATGCACTCTCTTTTCTTCCACTCGGCGACTGCTGCTCTCTTCACTGTCCGCACATTTTCTTCCGCATTGAGCATCATTTTCTCTTCCAATTTTCACATTTTCAATGACGGAAAAATTTGATGGCTTTATTTTAGGATTTGATTTTTTCAAAAACATGGACATTTCTAGCAAATTCAAGGGAAAAAGAAAACAAAAACTTTATTGATAAAATAAATTAAAAATATCCAATATAAATTGAAGAACAAGTTTTTTTCGACATATGCAAATTCGCCTAAATTTTATATCAATCGATTCCCCTCATCGAGCTGAGTACGAATATGCAAAAAATGGGCGCCGCTCACCATTTTGAGCAAAGTTACAGCCCATCAAAGTTGGCCAAAAACAATAATGGGGCGGGAAGGAACTCTTTTGTTCAAACTTATTGAAATTTGTTTTTTAATAGTGTGAAAGGGAGTATGTTATTTGATTGAAAAATATCAAAATTGTGTAGATTTGATAGAGATCAAATAGCTGAAATGATAATCAAACGAGTGCAAATATTTTTTGAACAAACAAAAAATAAATACCTATTCAGAAATTAAAAATTTAAAAAAATGAAGCCTACAACACCGCCGATTCCCAGGACGTCTCCGTTCCAAGTACTAAGGAGGCCCAACGTTGCTTAACTTGCCAGATCGGACGGGATGGCGTGCTTTCAACGTGGTATGGTCGTAAGCGATGCTGGAGTGAGGGAAGCCAACCAAATGTGTGACTTTTCGTCCCTTTGGTCAAGCTCAAACAGATATTGTCAAGAATAACTCTCTGTATAATTTTATCAATAATTGAATGTATGTAAAAAATTGCTCCATTTTGTCGAATTTGGGCGAAACAATCCTTTCAAACGAAAACCCTGCAAAATTCCCTAACTTGTTAGAGCTAACTCGTAAACACACATCTTTTCAAGACAAATTTAAGCACCGCCCAGTTGAGGGCAGCGCAGTTCCAAAATTTATTCCTGGTGAGCGGCGCCCATTTTTTGCATATTCTACTCAGCTCGATGAGGAGAATCGATTGATATAAAATTTAGGCGAATTTGCGTATGTCGAAAAAAACTTGTTCTTCAATTTATATTGGATATTTTTAATTTATTTTATCAATAAAGTTTTTGTTTTCTTTTTCCCTTGAATTCGCTAGAAATGTCCATGTTTTTGAAAAAATCAAATCCCAAAATAAAGCCATCAAATTTTTCCGTCATTGAAAATGTGAAAATTGGAAGAGAAAATGATGCTCAATGCGTAATTATATTTTTTGAACAAACAAAAAAATAAATACCTATTCAGAAATTAAAAATTTAAAAAAATGAAGCCGACAACACCGCCGATTCCCAGGACGTCTCCGTTCCAAGTACTAAGGAGGCCCAACGTTGCTTAACTTGCCAGATCGGACGGGATGGCGTGCTTTCAACGTGGTATGGTCGTAAGCGATGCTGGAGTGAGGGAAGCCAACCAAATGTGTGACTTTTCGTCCCTTTGGTCAAGCTCAAACAGATATTGTCAAGAATAACTCTCTGTATAATTTTATCAAAATTGAATGTATGTAAAAAATTGCTCCAATTTGTCGAATTTGGCCGAAACAATCCTTTCAAACGAAACCCCTGCAAAATTCCACAACTTGTTAGAGCTAACTCGTAAACACACATCTTTTCAAGACAAATTTAAGCACCGCCCAGTTGAGGGCAGCGCAGTTCCAAAATTTATTCCATGCCACAGATATTTTGGGCAGGATACACCAAGTACCTCAAACTTGGGTAATTAAACCGAAGAAAGAAGCGCTGTGGGGAGAATGAATGTTTTGGTCAAAGCAAATGTTGGATGCTGTGCGTGCATTTTTGGGTCTGATTCCAGCACCTGCTATGCAATAGTTCTTCACTCAATGCACTCTCTTTTCTTCCACTCGGCGACTGCTGCTCTCTTCACTGTCCGCACATTTTCTTCCGCATTGAGCATCATTTTCTCTTCCAATTTTCACATTTTCAATGACGGAAAAATTTGATGGCTTTATTTTAGGATTTGATTTTTTCAAAAACATGGACATTTCTAGCAAATTCAAGGGAAAAAGAAAACAAAAACTTTATTGATAAAATAAATTAAAAATATCCAATATAAATTGAAGAACAAGTTTTTTTTCGACATACGCAAATTCGCCTAAATTTTATATCAATCGATTCCCCTCATCGAGCTGAGTACGAATATGCAAAAAATGGGCGCCGCTCACCATTTTGAGCAAAGTTACAGCCCATCAAAGTTGGCCAAAAACAATAATGGGGCGGGAAGGAACTCTTTTGTTCAAACTTATTGAAATTTGTTTTTTAATAGTGTGAAAGGGAGTATGTTATTTGATTGAAAAATATCAAAATTGTGTAGATTTGATAGAGATCAAATAGCTGAAATGATAATCAAACGAGTGCAAATATTTTTTGAACAAACAAAAAAATAAATACCTATTCAGAAATTAAAAATTTAAAAAAATGAAGCCTACAACACCGCCGATTCCCAGGACGTCTCCGTTCCAAGTACTAAGGAGGCCCAACGTTGCTTAACTTGCCAGATCGGACGGGATGGCGTGCTTTCAACGTGGTATGGTCGTAAGCGATGCTGGAGTGAGGGAAGCCAACCAAATGTGTGACTTTTCGTCCCTTTGGTCAAGCTCAAACAGATATTGTCAAGAATAACTCTCTGTATAATTTTATCAATAATTGAATGTATGTAAAAAATTGCTCCAATTTGTCGAATTTGGCCGAAACAATCCTTTCAAACGAAACCCCTGCAAAATTCCACAACTTGTTAGAGCTAACTCGTAAACACACATCTTTTCAAGACAAATTTAAGCACCGCCCAGTTGAGGGCAGCGCAGTTCCAAAATTTATTCCATGCCACAGTTATTTTGGGCAGGATACACCAAGTACCTCAAACTTGGGTAATTAAACCGAAGAAAGAAGCGCTGTGGGGAGAATGAATGTTTTGGTCAAAGCAAATGTTGGATGCTGTGCGTGCATTTTTGGGTCTGATTCCAGCACCTGCTATGCAATAGTTCTTCACTCAATGCACTCTCTTTTCTTCCACTCGGCGACTGCTGCTCTCTTCACTGTCCGCACATTTTCTTCCGCATTGAGCATCATTTTCTCTTCCAATTTTCACATTTTCAATGACGGAAAAATTTGATGGCTTTATTTTAGGATTTGATTTTTTCAAAAACATGGACATTTCTAGCAAATTCAAGGGAAAAAGAAAACAAAAACTTTATTGATAAAATAAAAAACCCCCAAACCCCTTTGGGGGTGTTAATAATTTCGAAATAAAAATTCGTATATATAATTCGATATTTTAAACACCTGTTTTTTTAAATAAATTCCATTTATTACTTGTAATGACAAAATCTATGCAAATTTATGAATATTAAAATAAAAATAAAATTCACAATTCCTCGAGGCATTTTCTGTAATGCTTATGATATTTTACTATTTTAATCTTCATTTCATTTTGAACTAATTATTTTTGAATATGATCCAAAAAAAGTTGTAGTATTGAATTCGAAATTATTAACACTGTTTTCTCCCCGCCTCTCTAAATGTGATAGTTTATATTCAAGCTTAAAGGGTGGTATTAGAATGTGCCAATTTTTACTAATTTTTAAAAGTTAAAACAAGGTCCCTAATTTAGCTACAATATATAAAAATTCGTATATATATTCGATATTTTAAACACACTGTTTTTTTAAATAAATTCCATTTATTACTTGTAATGACAAAATCTATGCAAATTTATGAATATTAAAATTAAAAATAAAATTCACAATTCCTCGCGGCATTTTCTGTAATGCTTATGATATTTTACTATTTTAATCTTCATTTCATTTTGAACTAATTATTTTTGAATATGATCCAAAAAAAGTTGTAGTATTGAATTCGAAATTATTAACACTGTTTTCTCCCCGCCTCTTCTAAAAGTGATAGTTTATATTCAAGCTTAAAGGGTGGTATTAGAATGTGCCAATTTTTACTAATTTTTAAAAGTTAAAACAAGGTCCCTAATTTAGCTACAATATATAAAAATTCGTATATATATTCGATATTTTAAACACACGTTTTTTTAAATAAATTCCATTTATTACTTGTAATGACAAAATCTATGCAAATTTATGAATATTAAAATTAAAATAAAATTCACAATTCCTCGCGGCATTTTCTGTAATGCTTATGATATTTTACTATTTTAATCTTCATTTCATTTTGAACTAATTATTTTTGAATATGATCCAAAAAAAGTTGTAGTATTGAATTCGAAATTATTAACACTGTTTTCTCCCCGCCTCTTCTAAAAGTGATAGTTTATATTCAAGCTTAAAGGGTGGTATTAGAATGTGCCAATTTTTACTAATTTTTAAAAGTTAAAACAAGGTCCCTAATTTAGCTACAATATATAAAAATTCGTATATATATTCGATATTTTAAACACACGTTTTTTTAAATAAATTCCATTTATTACTTGTAATGACAAAATCTATGCAAATTTATGAATATTAAAATTAAAATAAAATTCACAATTCCTCGCGGCATTTTCTGTAATGCTTATGATATTTTACTATTTTAATCTTCATTTCATTTTGAACTAATTATTTTTGAATATGATCCAAAAAAAGTTGTAGTATTGAATTCGAAATTATTAACACTGTTTTCTCCCCGCCTCTCTAAAAGTGATAGTTTATATTCAGGCTTAAAAGGTGGTATTAGAATGTGCTTATTTTTACTAATTTTTAAAAGTTAAAAAATCAAGGTCCCTAATTTAGCTACAATTTATAAAAATTCGTATATAAATTCGATATTTTAAACACCTGTTTTTTTAAATAAATTCCATTTATTACTTGTAATGACAAAATCTATGCAAATTTATGAATATTACAATAAAAATAAAATTCACAATTCCTCGAAGCATTTTCTGTAATGCTTATGATATTTTACTATTTTAACCTTCATTTCATTTTGAACTAATTATTTTTAAATATGATCCCAAAAAAGTTGTAGTATTGAATTCGAAATTATTAACACTGTTTTCTCCCCGCCTCTTCTAAAAGTGATAGTTTATATTCAAGCTTAAAGGGTGGTATTAGAATGTGCCAATTTTTACTAATTTTTAAAAGTTAAAACAAGGTCCCTAATTTAGCTACAATATATAAAAATTCGTATATATATTCGATATTTTAAACACACGTTTTTTTAAATAAATTCCATTTATTACTTGTAATGACAAAATCTATGCAAATTTATGAATATTAAAATTAAAATAAAATTCACAATTCCTCGCGGCATTTTCTGTAATGCTTATGATATTTTACTATTTTAATCTTCATTTCATTTTGAACTAATTATTTTTGAATATGATCCAAAAAAAGTTGTAGTATTGAATTCGAAATTATTAACACTGTTTTCTCCCCGCCTCTCTAAAAGTGATAGTTTATATTCAAGCTTAAAGGGTGGTATTAGAATGTGCCAATTTTTACTAATTTTTAAAAGTTAAAACAAGGTCCCTAATTTAGCTACAATATATAAAAATTCGTATATATATTCGATATTTTAAACACACGTTTTTTTAAATAAATTCCATTTATTACTTGTAATGACAAAATCTATGCAAATTTATGAATATTAAAATTAAAATAAAATTCACAATTCCTCGCGGCATTTTCTGTAATGCTTATGATATTTTACTATTTTAATCTTCATTTCATTTTGAACTAATTATTTTTGAATATGATCCAAAAAAAGTTGTAGTATTGAATTCGAAATTATTAACACTGTTTTCTCCCCGCCTCTCTAAAAGTGATAGTTTATATTCAAGCTTAAAAGGTGGTATTAGAATGTGCTTATTTTTACTAATTTTCAAAATTTAAAAAATCAAGGTCCCTAATTTAGCTACAATTTATAAAAACTCGTATATATATTCGATATTTTAAACACCTGTTTTTTTAAATAAATTCCATTTATTACTTGTAATGACAAAATCTATGCAAATTTATGAATATTAAAATAAAAATAAAATTCTCAATTCCTCGCGGCATTTTCTGTAATGTTTATGATATTTTACTATTTTAATCTTCATTTCATTTTGAACTAATTATTTTTGAATATGATCCAAAAAAAGTTGTATAGATTTTGTCATTACAAGTAATAAATGGAATTTATTTAAAAAAACAGGTGTTTAAAATATCGAATATATATACGAATTTTTATAAATTGTAGCTAAATTAGGGACCTTGATTTTTTAACTTTTAAAAATTAGTAAAAATTGGCACATTCTAATACCACCCTTTAAGCTTGAATATAAACTATCACTTTTAGAAGAGGCGGGGAGAAAACAGTGTTAATAATTTCGAATTCAATACTACAACTTTTTTTGGATCATATTCAAAAATAATTAGTTCAAAATGAAATGAAGATTAAAATAGTAAAATATCATAAGCATTACAGAAAATGCCTCGAGGAATTGTGAATTTTATTTTTATTTTAATATTCATAAATTTGCATAGATTTTGTCATTACAAGTAATAAATGGAATTTATTTAAAAAAACAGGTGTTTAAAATATCGAATATATATACGAATTTTTATAAATTGTAGCTAAATTAGGGACCTTGATTTTTAACTTTTAAAATTAGTAAAAATTGGCACATTCTAATACCACCCTTTAAGCTTGAATATAAACTATCACTTTTAGAAGAGGCGGGGAGAAAACAGTGTTAATAATTTCGAATTCAATACTACAACTTTTTTTGGATCATATTCAAAAATAATTAGTTCAAAATGAAATGAAGATTAAAATAGTAAAATATCATAAGCATTACAGAAAATGCCTCGAGGAATTGTGAATTTTATTTTTATTTTAATATTCATAAATTTGCATAGATTTTGTCATTACAAGTAATAAATGGAATTTATTTAAAAAAACAGGTAGTTTAAAATATCGAATATATATACGAGTTTTTATAAATTGTAGCTAAATTAGGGACCTTGATTTTTTAACTTTTGAAAATTAGTAAAAATAAGCACATTCTAATACCACCCTTTAAGCTTGAATATAAACTATCACTTTTAGAAGAGGCGGGGAGAAAACAGTGTTAATAATTTCGAATTCAATACTACAACTTTTTTTGGATCATATTCAAAAATAATTAGTTCAAAATGAAATGAAGATTAAAATAGTAAAATATCATAAGCATTACAGAAAATGCCTCGAGGAATTGTGAATTTTATTTTTATTTTAATATTCATAAATTTGCATAGATTTTGTCATTACAAGTAATAAATGGAATTTATTTAAAAAAACAGGTGTTTAAAATATCGAATATATATACGAATTTTTATAAATTGTAGCTAAATTAGGGACCTTGATTTTTAACTTTTAAAAATTAGTAAAAATTGGCACATTCTAATACCACCCTTTAAGCTTGAATATAAACTATCACTTTTAGAAGAGGCGGGGAGAAAACAGTGTTAATAATTTCGAATTCAATACTACAACTTTTTTTGGATCATATTCAAAAATAATTAGTTCAAAATGAAATGAAGATTAAAATAGTAAAATATCATAAGCATTACAGAAAATGCCTCGAGGAATTGTGAATTTTATTTTTATTTTAATATTCATAAATTTGCATAGATTTTGTCATTACAAGTAATAAATGGAATTTATTTAAAAAAACAGGTGTTTAAAATATCGAATATATATACGAATTTTTATAAATTGTAGCTAAATTAGGGACCTTGATTTTTTAACTTTTAAAAATTAGTAAAAATTGGCACATTCTAATACCACCCTTTAAGCTTGAATATAAACTATCACTTTTAGAAGAGGCGGGGAGAAAACAGTGTTAATAATTTCGAATTCAATACTACAACTTTTTTTGGATCATATTCAAAAATAATTAGTTCAAAATGAAATGAAGATTAAAATAGTAAAATATCATAAGCATTACAGAAAATGCCTCGAGGAATTGTGAATTTTATTTTATTTTAATATTCATAAATTTGCATAGATTTTGTCATTACAAGTAATAAATGGAATTTATTTAAAAAAACAGGTGTTTAAAATATCGAATATATATACGAATTTTTATAAATTGTAGCTAAATTAGGGACCTTGATTTTTTAACTTTTAAAAATTAGTAAAAATTGGCACATTCTAATACCACCCTTTAAGCTTGAATATAAACTATCACTTTTAGAAGAGGCGGGGAGAAAACAGTGTTAATAATTTCGAATTCAATACTACAACTTTTTTTGGATCATATTCAAAAATAATTAGTTCAAAATGAAATGAAGATTAAAATAGTAAAATATCATAAGCATTACAGAAAATGCCTCGAGGAATTGTGAATTTTATTTTATTTTAATATTCATAAATTTGCATAGATTTTGTCATTACAAGTAATAAATGGAATTTATTTAAAAAAACAGGTGTTTAAAATATCGAATATATATACGAATTTTTATAAATTGTAGCTAAATTAGGGACCTTGATTTTTTAACTTTTAAAAATTAGTAAAAATTGGCACATTCTAATACCACCCTTTAAGCTTGAATATAAACTATCACTTTTAGAAGAGGCGGGGAGAAAACAGTGTTAATAATTTCGAATTCAATACTACAACTTTTTTTGGATCATATTCAAAAATAATTAGTTCAAAATGAAATGAAGATTAAAATAGTAAAATATCATAAGCATTACAGAAAATGCCTCGAGGAATTGTGAATTTTATTTTTATTTTAATATTCATAAATTTGCATAGATTTTGTCATTACAAGTAATAAATGGAATTTATTTAAAAAAACAGGTGTTTAAAATATCGAATATATATACGAATTTTTATAAATTGTAGCTAAATTAGGGACCTTGATTTTTAACTTTTAAAAATTAGTAAAAATTGGCACATTCTAATACCACCCTTTAAGCTTGAATATAAACTATCACTTTTAGAAGAGGCGGGGAGAAAACAGTGTTAATAATTTCGAATTCAATACTACAACTTTTTTTGGATCATATTCAAAAATAATTAGTTCAAAATGAAATGAAGATTAAAATAGTAAAATATCATAAGCATTACAGAAAATGCCTCGAGGAATTGTGAATTTTATTTTTATTTTAATATTCATAAATTTGCATAGATTTTGTCATTACAAGTAATAAATGGAATTTATTTAAAAAAACAGGTAGTTTAAAATATCGAATATATATACGAGTTTTTATAAATTGTAGCTAAATTAGGGACCTTGATTTTTTAACTTTGAAAATTAGTAAAAATAAGCACATTCTAATACCACCCTTTAAGCTTGAATATAAACTATCACTTTTAGAAGAGGCGGGGAGAAAACAGTGTTAATAATTTCGAATTCAATACTACAACTTTTTTTGGATCATATTCAAAAATAATTAGTTCAAAATGAAATGAAGATTAAAATAGTAAAATATCATAAGCATTACAGAAAATGCCTCGAGGAATTGTGAATTTTATTTTTATTTTAATATTCATAAATTTGCATAGATTTTGTCATTACAAGTAATAAATGGAATTTATTTAAAAAAACAGGTGTTTAAAATATCGAATATATATACGAATTTTTATAAATTGTAGCTAAATTAGGGACCTTGATTTTTTAACTTTTAAAAATTAGTAAAAATTGGCACATTCTAATACCACCCTTTAAGCTTGAATATAAACTATCACTTTTAGAAGAGGCGGGGAGAAAACAGTGTTAATAATTTCGAATTCAATACTACAACTTTTTTTGGATCATATTCAAAAATAATTAGTTCAAAATGAAATGAAGATTAAAATAGTAAAATATCATAAGCATTACAGAAAATGCCTCGAGGAATTGTGAATTTTATTTTTATTTTAATATTCATAAATTTGCATAGATTTTGTCATTACAAGTAATAAATGGAATTTATTTAAAAAAACAGGTGTTTAAAATATCGAATATATATACGAATTTTTATAAATTGTAGCTAAATTAGGGACCTTGATTTTTTAACTTTTAAAAATTAGTAAAAATTGGCACATTCTAATACCACCCTTTAAGCTTGAATATAAACTATCACTTTTAGAAGAGGCGGGGAGAAAACAGTGTTAATAATTTCGAATTCAATACTACAACTTTTTTTGGATCATATTCAAAAATAATTAGTTCAAAATGAAATGAAGATTAAAATAGTAAAATATCATAAGCATTACAGAAAATGCCTCGAGGAATTGTGAATTTTATTTTATTTTAATATTCATAAATTTGCATAGATTTTGTCATTACAAGTAATAAATGGAATTTATTTAAAAAAACAGGTGTTTAAAATATCGAATATATATACGAATTTTTATAAATTGTAGCTAAATTAGGGACCTTGATTTTTTAACTTTTAAAAATTAGTAAAAATTGGCACATTCTAATACCACCCTTTAAGCTTGAATATAAACTATCACTTTTAGAAGAGGCGGGGAGAAAACAGTGTTAATAATTTCGAATTCAATACTACAACTTTTTTTGGATCATATTCAAAAATAATTAGTTCAAAATGAAATGAAGATTAAAATAGTAAAATATCATAAGCATTACAGAAAATGCCTCGAGGAATTGTGAATTTTATTTTAATTTTAATATTCATAAATTTGCATAGATTTTGTCATTACAAGTAATAAATGGAATTTATTTAAAAAAACAGGTGTTTAAAATATCGAATATATATACGAATTTTTATAAATTGTAGCTAAATTAGGGACCTTGATTTTTTAACTTTTGAAAATTAGTAAAAATAGGCACATTCTAATACCACCCTTTAAGCTTGAATATAAACTATCACTTTTAGAAGAGGCGGGGAGAAAACAGTGTTAATAATTTCGAATTCAATACTACAACTTTTTTTGGATCATATTCAAAAATAATTAGTTCAAAATGAAATGAAGATTAAAATAGTAAAATATCATAAGCATTACAGAAAATGCCTCGAGGAATTGTGAATTTTATTTTTATTTTAATATTCATAAATTTGCATAGATTTTGTCATTACAAGTAATAAATGGAATTTATTTAAAAAAACAGGTGTTTAAAATATCGAATATATATACGAATTTTTATAAATTGTAGCTAAATTAGGGACCTTGATTTTTTAACTTTTAAAAATTAGTAAAAATTGGCACATTCTAATACCACCCTTTAAGCTTGAATATAAACTATCACTTTTAGAAGAGGCGGGGAGAAAACAGTGTTAATAATTTCGAATTCAATACTACAACTTTTTTTGGATCATATTCAAAAATAATTAGTTCAAAATGAAATGAAGATTAAAATAGTAAAATATCATAAGCATTACAGAAAATGCCTCGAGGAATTGTGAATTTTATTTTAATTTTAATATTCATAAATTTGCATAGATTTTGTCATTACAAGTAATAAATGGAATTTATTTAAAAAAACAGGTGTTTAAAATATCGAATATATATACGAATTTTTATAAATTGTAGCTAAATTAGGGACCTTGATTTTTTAACTTTTGAAAATTAGTAAAAATAGGCACATTCTAATACCACCCTTTAAGCTTGAATATAAACTATCACTTTTAGAAGAGGCGGGGAGAAAACAGTGTTAATAATTTCGAATTCAATACTACAACTTTTTTTGGATCATATTCAAAAATAATTAGTTCAAAATGAAATGAAGATTAAAATAGTAAAATATCATAAGCATTACAGAAAATGCCTCGAGGAATTGTGAATTTTATTTTTATTTTAATATTCATAAATTTGCATAGATTTTGTCATTACAAGTAATAAATGGAATTTATTTAAAAAAACAGGTAGTTTAAAATATCGAATATATATACGAGTTTTTATAAATTGTAGCTAAATTAGGGACCTTGATTTTTTAACTTTTGAAAATTAGTAAAAATAAGCACATTCTAATACCACCCTTTAAGCTTGAATATAAACTATCACTTTTAGAAGAGGCGGGGAGAAAACAGTGTTAATAATTTCGAATTCAATACTACAACTTTTTTTGGATCATATTCAAAAATAATTAGTTCAAAATGAAATGAAGATTAAAATAGTAAAATATCATAAGCATTACAGAAAATGCCTCGAGGAATTGTGAATTTTATTTTTATTTTAATATTCATAAATTTGCATAGATTTTGTCATTACAAGTAATAAATGGAATTTATTTAAAAAAACAGGTGTTTAAAATATCGAATATATATACGAATTTTTATAAATTGTAGCTAAATTAGGGACCTTGATTTTTAACTTTTAAAAATTAGTAAAAATTGGCACATTCTAATACCACCCTTTAAGCTTGAATATAAACTATCACTTTTAGAAGAGGCGGGGAGAAAACAGTGTTAATAATTTCGAATTCAATACTACAACTTTTTTTGGATCATATTCAAAAATAATTAGTTCAAAATGAAATGAAGATTAAAATAGTAAAATATCATAAGCATTACAGAAAATGCCTCGAGGAATTGTGAATTTTATTTTATTTTAATATTCATAAATTTGCATAGATTTTGTCATTACAAGTAATAAATGGAATTTATTTAAAAAAACAGGTGTTTAAAATATCGAATATATATACGAGTTTTTATAAATTGTAGCTAAATTAGGGACCTTGATTTTTTAACTTTTAAAAATTAGTAAAAATTGGCACATTCTAATACCACCCTTTAAGCTTGAATATAAACTATCACTTTTAGAAGAGGCGGGGAGAAAACAGTGTTAATAATTTCGAATTCAATACTACAACTTTTTTTGGATCATATTCAAAAATAATTAGTTCAAAATGAAATGAAGATTAAAATAGTAAAATATCATAAGCATTACAGAAAATGCCTCGAGGAATTGTGAATTTTATTTTAATTTTAATATTCATAAATTTGCATAGATTTTGTCATTACAAGTAATAAATGGAATTTATTTAAAAAAACAGGTGTTTAAAATGTCGAATATATATACGAATTTTTATAAATTGTAGCTAAATTAGGGACCTTGATACTACAACTTTTTTTGGATCATATTCAAAAATAATTAGTTCAAAATGAAATGAAGATTAAAATAGTAAAATATCATAAGCATTACAGAAAATGCCGCGAGGAATTGTGAATTTTATTTTTATTTTAATATTCATAAATTTGCATAGATTTTGTCATTACAAGTAATAAATGGAATTTATTTAAAAAAACAGGTGTTTAAAATATCGAATATATATACGAATTTTTATAAATTGTAGCTAAATTAGGGACCTTGATTTTTTAACTTTTGAAAATTAGTAAAAATAAGCACATTCTAATACCACCCTTTAAGCTTGAATATAAACTATCACTTTTAGAAGAGGCGGGGAGAAAACAGTGTTAATAATTTCGAATTCAATACTACAACTTTTTTTGGATCATATTCAAAAATAATTAGTTCAAAATGAAATGAAGATTAAAATAGTAAAATATCATAAGCATTACAGAAAATGCCGCGAGGAATTGTGAATTTTATTTTTATTTTAATATTCATAAATTTGCATAGATTTTGTCATTACAAGTAATAAATGGAATTTATTTAAAAAAACAGGTGTTTAAAATATCGAATATATATACGAATTTTTATAAATTGTAGCTAAATTAGGGACCTTGATTTTTTAACTTTTGAAAAATTAGTAAAAATAGCACATTCTAATACCACCCTTTAAGCTTGAATATAAACTATCACTTTTAGAAGAGGCGGGGAGAAAACAGTGTTAATAATTTCGAATTCAATACTACAACTTTTTTTGGATCATATTCAAAAATAATTAGTTCAAAATGAAATGAAGATTAAAATAGTAAAATATCATAAGCATTACAGAAAATGCCTCGAGGAATTGTGAATTTTATTTTTATTTTAATATTCATAAATTTGCATAGATTTTGTCATTACAAGTAATAAATGGAATTTATTTAAAAAAACAGGTGTTTAAAATATCGAATATATATACGAATTTTTATAAATTGTAGCTAAATTAGGGACCTTGATTTTTTAACTTTTAAAAATTAGTAAAAATTGGCACATTCTAATACCACCCTTTAAGCTTGAATATAAACTATCACTTTTAGAAGAGGCGGGGAGAAAACAGTGTTAATAATTTCGAATTCAATACTACAACTTTTTTTGGATCATATTCAAAAATAATTAGTTCAAAATGAAATGAAGATTAAAATAGTAAAATATCATAAGCATTACAGAAAATGCCTCGAGGAATTGTGAATTTTATTTTTATTTTAATATTCATAAATTTGCATAGATTTTGTCATTACAAGTAATAAATGGAATTTATTTAAAAAAACAGGTGTTTAAAATATCGAATATATATACGAATTTTTATAAATTGTAGCTAAATTAGGGACCTTGATTTTTTAACTTTTGAAAATTAGTAAAAATTAGGCACATTCTAATACCACCCTTTAAGCTTGAATATAAACTATCACTTTTAGAAGAGGCGGGGAGAAAACAGTGTTAATAATTTCGAATTCAATACTACAACTTTTTTTGGATCATATTCAAAAATAATTAGTTCAAAATGAAATGAAGATTAAAATAGTAAAATATCATAAGCATTACAGAAAATGCCTCGAGGAATTGTGAATTTTATTTTTATTTTAATATTCATAAATTTGCATAGATTTTGTCATTACAAGTAATAAATGGAATTTATTTAAAAAAACAGGTGTTTAAAATATCGAATATATATACGAATTTTTATAAATTGTAGCTAAATTAGGGACCTTGATTTTTTAACTTTTGAAAATTAGTAAAAATAGGCACATTCTAATACCACCCTTTAAGCTTGAATATAAACTATCACTTTTAGAAGAGGCGGGGAGAAAACAGTGTTAATAATTTCGAATTCAATACTACAACTTTTTTTGGATCATATTCAAAAATAATTAGTTCAAAATGAAATGAAGATTAAAATAGTAAAATATCATAAGCATTACAGAAAATGCCTCGAGGAATTGTGAATTTTATTTTATTTTAATATTCATAAATTTGCATAGATTTTGTCATTACAAGTAATAAATGGAATTTATTTAAAAAAACAGGTGTTTAAAATATCGAATATATATACGAATTTTTATAAATTGTAGCTAAATTAGGGACCTTGATTTTTTAACTTTTAAAAATTAGTAAAAATTGGCACATTCTAATACCACCCTTTAAGCTTGAATATAAACTATCACTTTTAGAAGAGGCGGGGAGAAAACAGTGTTAATAATTTCGAATTCAATACTACAACTTTTTTTGGATCATATTCAAAAATAATTAGTTCAAAATGAAATGAAGATTAAAATAGTAAAATATCATAAGCATTACAGAAAATGCCTCGAGGAATTGTGAATTTTATTTTATTTTAATATTCATAAATTTGCATAGATTTTGTCATTACAAGTAATAAATGGAATTTATTTAAAAAAACAGGTGTTTAAAATATCGAATATATATACGAATTTTTATAAATTGTAGCTAAATTAGGGACCTTGATTTTTTAACTTTTAAAAATTAGTAAAAATTGGCACATTCTAATACCACCCTTTAAGCTTGAATATAAACTATCACTTTTAGAAGAGGCGGGGAGAAAACAGTGTTAATAATTTCGAATTCAATACTACAACTTTTTTTGGATCATATTCAAAAATAATTAGTTCAAAATGAAATGAAGATTAAAATAGTAAAATATCATAAGCATTACAGAAAATGCCTCGAGGAATTGTGAATTTTATTTTTATTTTAATATTCATAAATTTGCATAGATTTTGTCATTACAAGTAATAAATGGAATTTATTTAAAAAAACAGGTGTTTAAAATATCGAATATATATACGAATTTTTATAAATTGTAGCTAAATTAGGGACCTTGATTTTTTAACTTTTAAAAATTAGTAAAAATTGGCACATTCTAATACCACCCTTTAAGCTTGAATATAAACTATCACTTTTAGAAGAGGCGGGGAGAAAACAGTGTTAATAATTTCGAATTCAATACTACAACTTTTTTTGGATCATATTCAAAAATAATTAGTTCAAAATGAAATGAAGATTAAAATAGTAAAATATCATAAGCATTACAGAAAATGCCTCGAGGAATTGTGAATTTTATTTTATTTTAATATTCATAAATTTGCATAGATTTTGTCATTACAAGTAATAAATGGAATTTATTTAAAAAAACAGGTGTTTAAAATATCGAATATATATACGAATTTTTATAAATTGTAGCTAAATTAGGGACCTTGATTTTTTAACTTTTGAAAATTAGTAAAAATAAGCACATTCTAATACCACCCTTTAAGCTTGAATATAAACTATCACTTTTAGAAGAGGCGGGGAGAAAACAGTGTTAATAATTTCGAATTCAATACTACAACTTTTTTTGGATCATATTCAAAAATAATTAGTTCAAAATGAAATGAAGATTAAAATAGTAAAATATCATAAGCATTACAGAAAATGCCTCGAGGAATTGTGAATTTTATTTTATTTTAATATTCATAAATTTGCATAGATTTTGTCATTACAAGTAATAAATGGAATTTATTTAAAAAAACAGGTGTTTAAAATATCGAATATATATACGAATTTTTATAAATTGTAGCTAAATTAGGGACCTTGATTTTTTAACTTTTGAAAATTAGTAAAAATAAGCACATTCTAATACCACCCTTTAAGCTTGAATATAAACTATCACTTTTAGAAGAGGCGGGGAGAAAACAGTGTTAATAATTTCGAATTCAATACTACAACTTTTTTTGGATCATATTCAAAAATAATTAGTTCAAAATGAAATGAAGATTAAAATAGTAAAATATCATAAGCATTACAGAAAATGCCTCGAGGAATTGTGAATTTTATTTTTATTTTAATATTCATAAATTTGCATAGATTTTGTCATTACAAGTAATAAATGGAATTTATTTAAAAAAACAGGTGTTTAAAATATCGAATATATATACGAATTTTTATAAATTGTAGCTAAATTAGGGACCTTGATTTTTTAACTTTTAAAAATTAGTAAAAATTGGCACATTCTAATACCACCCTTTAAGCTTGAATATAAACTATCACTTTTAGAAGAGGCGGGGAGAAAACAGTGTTAATAATTTCGAATTCAATACTACAACTTTTTTTGGATCATATTCAAAAATAATTAGTTCAAAATGAAATGAAGATTAAAATAGTAAAATATCATAAGCATTACAGAAAATGCCTCGAGGAATTGTGAATTTTATTTTATTTTAATATTCATAAATTTGCATAGATTTTGTCATTACAAGTAATAAATGGAATTTATTTAAAAAAACAGGTGTTTAAAATATCGAATATATATACGAATTTTTATAAATTGTAGCTAAATTAGGGACCTTGATTTTTTAACTTTTGAAAATTAGTAAAAATAAGCACATTCTAATACCACCCTTTAAGCTTGAATATAAACTATCACTTTTAGAAGAGGCGGGGAGAAAACAGTGTTAATAATTTCGAATTCAATACTACAACTTTTTTTGGATCATATTCAAAAATAATTAGTTCAAAATGAAATGAAGATTAAAATAGTAAAATATCATAAGCATTACAGAAAATGCCTCGAGGAATTGTGAATTTTATTTTATTTTAATATTCATAAATTTGCATAGATTTTGTCATTACAAGTAATAAATGGAATTTATTTAAAAAAACAGGTGTTTAAAATATCGAATATATATACGAATTTTTATAAATTGTAGCTAAATTAGGGACCTTGATTTTTTAACTTTTAAAAATTAGTAAAAATTGGCACATTCTAATACCACCCTTTAAGCTTGAATATAAACTATCACTTTTAGAAGAGGCGGGGAGAAAACAGTGTTAATAATTTCGAATTCAATACTACAACTTTTTTTGGATCATATTCAAAAATAATTAGTTCAAAATGAAATGAAGATTAAAATAGTAAAATATCATAAGCATTACAGAAAATGCCTCGAGGAATTGTGAATTTTATTTTTATTTTAATATTCATAAATTTGCATAGATTTTGTCATTACAAGTAATAAATGGAATTTATTTAAAAAAACAGGTAGTTTAAAATATCGAATATATATACGAGTTTTTATAAATTGTAGCTAAATTAGGGACCTTGATTTTTAACTTTTAAAATTAGTAAAAATAAGCACATTCTAATACCACCCTTTAAGCTTGAATATAAACTATCACTTTTAGAAGAGGCGGGGAGAAAACAGTGTTAATAATTTCGAATTCAATACTACAACTTTTTTTGGATCATATTCAAAAATAATTAGTTCAAAATGAAATGAAGATTAAAATAGTAAAATATCATAAGCATTACAGAAAATGCCTCGAGGAATTGTGAATTTTATTTTATTTTAATATTCATAAATTTGCATAGATTTTGTCATTACAAGTAATAAATGGAATTTATTTAAAAAAACAGGTGTTTAAAATATCGAATATATATACGAATTTTTATAAATTGTAGCTAAATTAGGGACCTTGATTTTTTAACTTTTGAAAATTAGTAAAAATAAGCACATTCTAATACCACCCTTTAAGCTTGAATATAAACTATCACTTTTAGAAGAGGCGGGGAGAAAACAGTGTTAATAATTTCGAATTCAATACTACAACTTTTTTTGGATCATATTCAAAAATAATTAGTTCAAAATGAAATGAAGATTAAAATAGTAAAATATCATAAGCATTACAGAAAATGCCTCGAGGAATTGTGAATTTTATTTTTATTTTAATATTCATAAATTTGCATAGATTTTGTCATTACAAGTAATAAATGGAATTTATTTAAAAAAACAGGTGTTTAAAATATCGAATATATATACGAATTTTTATAAATTGTAGCTAAATTAGGGACCTTGATTTTTTAACTTTTGAAAATTAGTAAAAATAAGGCACATTCTAATACCACCCTTTAAGCTTGAATATAAACTATCACTTTTAGAAGAGGCGGGGAGAAAACAGTGTTAATAATTTCGAATTCAATACTACAACTTTTTTTGGATCATATTCAAAAATAATTAGTTCAAAATGAAATGAAGATTAAAATAGTAAAATATCATAAGCATTACAGAAAATGCCTCGAGGAATTGTGAATTTTATTTTATTTTAATATTCATAAATTTGCATAGATTTTGTCATTACAAGTAATAAATGGAATTTATTTAAAAAAACAGGTGTTTAAAATATCGAATATATATACGAATTTTTATAAATTGTAGCTAAATTAGGGACCTTGATTTTTTAACTTTTGAAAATTAGTAAAAATAAGCACATTCTAATACCACCCTTTAAGCTTGAATATAAACTATCACTTTTAGAAGAGGCGGGGAGAAAACAGTGTTAATAATTTCGAATTCAATACTACAACTTTTTTTGGATCATATTCAAAAATAATTAGTTCAAAATGAAATGAAGATTAAAATAGTAAAATATCATAAGCATTACAGAAAATGCCTCGAGGAATTGTGAATTTTATTTTTATTTTAATATTCATAAATTTGCATAGATTTTGTCATTACAAGTAATAAATGGAATTTATTTAAAAAACAGTAGTTTAAAATATCGAATATATATACGAGTTTTTATAAATTGTAGCTAAATTAGGGACCTTGATTTTTTAACTTTTAAAATTAGTAAAAATAAGCACATTCTAATACCACCCTTTAAGCTTGAATATAAACTATCACTTTTAGAAGAGGCGGGGAGAAAACAGTGTTAATAATTTCGAATTCAATACTACAACTTTTTTTGGATCATATTCAAAAATAATTAGTTCAAAATGAAATGAAGATTAAAATAGTAAAATATCATAAGCATTACAGAAAATGCCTCGAGGAATTGTGAATTTTATTTTTATTTTAATATTCATAAATTTGCATAGATTTTGTCATTACAAGTAATAAATGGAATTTATTTAAAAAAACAGGTGTTTAAAATATCGAATATATATACGAATTTTTATAAATTGTAGCTAAATTAGGGACCTTGATTTTTTAACTTTTAAAAATTAGTAAAAATTGGCACATTCTAATACCACCCTTTAAGCTTGAATATAAACTATCACTTTTAGAAGAGGCGGGGAGAAAACAGTGTTAATAATTTCGAATTCAATACTACAACTTTTTTTGGATCATATTCAAAAATAATTAGTTCAAAATGAAATGAAGATTAAAATAGTAAAATATCATAAGCATTACAGAAAATGCCTCGAGGAATTGTGAATTTTATTTTTATTTTAATATTCATAAATTTGCATAGATTTTGTCATTACAAGTAATAAATGGAATTTATTTAAAAAAACAGGTGTTTAAAATATCGAATATATATACGAATTTTTATAAATTGTAGCTAAATTAGGGACCTTGATTTTTTAACTTTTGAAAATTAGTAAAAATAAGCACATTCTAATACCACCTTTAAGCTTGAATATAAACTATCACTTTTAGAAGAGGCGGGGAGAAAACAGTGTTAATAATTTCGAATTCAATACTACAACTTTTTTTGGATCATATTCAAAAATAATTAGTTCAAAATGAAATGAAGATTAAAATAGTAAAATATCATAAGCATTACAGAAAATGCCTCGAGGAATTGTGAATTTTATTTTTATTTTAATATTCATAAATTTGCATAGATTTTGTCATTACAAGTAATAAATGGAATTTATTTAAAAAAACAGGTGTTTAAAATATCGAATATATATACGAATTTTTATAAATTGTAGCTAAATTAGGGACCTTGATTTTTTAACTTTTGAAAATTAGTAAAAATAAGCACATTCTAATACCACCCTTTAAGCTTGAATATAAACTATCACTTTTAGAAGAGGCGGGGAGAAAACAGTGTTAATAATTTCGAATTCAATACTACAACTTTTTTTGGATCATATTCAAAAATAATTAGTTCAAAATGAAATGAAGATTAAAATAGTAAAATATCATAAGCATTACAGAAAATGCCTCGAGGAATTGTGAATTTTATTTTTATTTTAATATTCATAAATTTGCATAGATTTTGTCATTACAAGTAATAAATGGAATTTATTTAAAAAAACAGGTGTTTAAAATATCGAATATATATACGAATTTTTATAAATTGTAGCTAAATTAGGGACCTTGATTTTTTAACTTTTGAAAATTAGTAAAAATAAGCACATTCTAATACCACCCTTTAAGCTTGAATATAAACTATCACTTTTAGAAGAGGCGGGGAGAAAACAGTGTTAATAATTTCGAATTCAATACTACAACTTTTTTTGGATCATATTCAAAAATAATTAGTTCAAAATGAAATGAAGATTAAAATAGTAAAATATCATAAGCATTACAGAAAATGCCTCGAGGAATTGTGAATTTTATTTTATTTTAATATTCATAAATTTGCATAGATTTTGTCATTACAAGTAATAAATGGAATTTATTTAAAAAAACAGGTGTTTAAAATATCGAATATATATACGAATTTTTATAAATTGTAGCTAAATTAGGGACCTTGATTTTTTAACTTTTAAAAATTAGTAAAAATTGGCACATTCTAATACCACCCTTTAAGCTTGAATATAAACTATCACTTTTAGAAGAGGCGGGGAGAAAACAGTGTTAATAATTTCGAATTCAATACTACAACTTTTTTTGGATCATATTCAAAAATAATTAGTTCAAAATGAAATGAAGATTAAAATAGTAAAATATCATAAGCATTACAGAAAATGCCTCGAGGAATTGTGAATTTTATTTTAATTTTAATATTCATAAATTTGCATAGATTTTGTCATTACAAGTAATAAATGGAATTTATTTAAAAAAACAGGTGTTTAAAATATCGAATATATATACGAATTTTTATAAATTGTAGCTAAATTAGGGACCTTGATTTTTTAACTTTTGAAAATTAGTAAAAATAAGCACATTCTAATACCACCCTTTAAGCTTGAATATAAACTATCACTTTTAGAAGAGGCGGGGAGAAAACAGTGTTAATAATTTTGGAATTCAATACTACAACTTTTTTTGGATCATATTCAAAAATAATTAGTTCAAAATGAAATGAAGATTAAAATAGTAAAATATCATAAGCATTACAGAAAATGCCGCGAGGAATTGTGAATTTTATTTTATTTTAATATTCATAAATTTGCATAGATTTTGTCATTACAAGTAATAAATGGAATTTATTTAAAAAAACAGGTGTTTAAAATATCGAATATATATACGAATTTTTATAAATTGTAGCTAAATTAGGGACCTTGATTTTTTAACTTTTAAAAATTAGTAAAAATTGGCACATTCTAATACCACCCTTTAAGCTTGAATATAAACTATCACTTTTAGAAGAGGCGGGGAGAAAACAGTGTTAATAATTTCGAATTCAATACTACAACTTTTTTTGGATCATATTCAAAAATAATTAGTTCAAAATGAAATGAAGATTAAAATAGTAAAATATCATAAGCATTACAGAAAATGCCTCGAGGAATTGTGAATTTTATCTTTATTTTAATATTCATAAATTTGCATAGATTTTGTCATTACAAGTAATAAATGGAATTTATTTAAAAAAACAGGTGTTTAAAATATCGAATATATATACGAATTTTTATAAATTGTAGCTAAATTAAGGACCTTGATTTTTAACTTTAAATAGTAAAAATAAGCACATTCTAATACCACCTTTAAGCTTGAATATAAACTATCACTTTTAGAAGAGGCGGGGAGAAAACAGTGTTAATAATTTCGAATTCAATACTACAACTTTTTTTGGATCATATTCAAAAATAATTAGTTCAAAATGAAATGAAGATTAAAATAGTAAAATATCATAAGCATTATAGAAAATGCCTCGAGGAATTGTGAATTTTATTTTATTTTAATATTCATAAATTTGCATAGATTTTGTCATTACAAGTAATAAATGGAATTTATTTAAAAAAACAGGTGTTTAAAATATCGAATATATATACGAATTTTTATAAATTGTAGCTAAATTAGGGACCTTGATTTTTTAACTTTTGAAAATTAGTAAAAATAAGCACATTCTAATACCACCTTTAAGCTTGAATATAAACTATCACTTTTAGAAGAGGCGGGGAGAAAACAGTGTTAATAATTTCGAATTCAATACTACAACTTTTTTTGGATCATATTCAAAAATAATTAGTTCAAAATGAAATGAAGATTAAAATAGTAAAATATCATAAGCATTACAGAAAATGCCGCGAGGAATTGTGAATTTTATTTTTATTTTAATATTCATAAATTTGCATAGATTTTGTCATTACAAGTAATAAATGGAATTTATTTAAAAAAACAGGTGTTTAAAATATCGAATATATATACGAATTTTTATAAATTGTAGCTAAATTAGGGACCTTGATTTTTTAACTTTTAAAAATTAGTAAAAATTGGCACATTCTAATACCACCTTTAAGCTTGAATATAAACTATCACTTTTAGAAGAGGCGGGGAGAAAACAGTGTTAATAATTTCGAATTCAATACTACAACTTTTTTTGGATCATATTCAAAAATAATTAGTTCAAAATGAAATGAAGATTAAAATAGTAAAATATCATAAGCATTACAGAAAATGCCTCGAGGAATTGTGAATTTTATCTTTATTTTAATATTCATAAATTTGCATAGATTTTGTCATTACAAGTAATAAATGGAATTTATTTAAAAAAACAGGTGTTTAAAATATCGAATATATATACGAATTTTTATAAATTGTAGCTAAATTAAGGACCTTGATTTTACTTTAAATTAGTAAAAATAAGCACATTCTAATACCACCCTTTAAGCTTGAATATAAACTATCACTTTTAGAAGAGGCGGGGAGAAAACAGTGTTAATAATTTCGAATTCAATACTACAACTTTTTTTGGATCATATTCAAAAATAATTAGTTCAAAATGAAATGAAGATTAAAATAGTAAAATATCATAAGCATTATAGAAAATGCCTTTAGGAATTGTGAATTTTATTTTTATTTTAATATTCATAAATTTGCATAGATTTTGTCATTACAAGTAATAAATGGAATTTATTTAAAAAAAGCAGGTGTTTAAAATATCGAATATATATACGAGTTTTTATAAATTGTAGCTAAATTAGGGACCTTGATTTTTTAACTTTTAAAAATTAGTAAAAATGGGCACATTCTAATACCACCCTTTAAGCTTGAATATAAACTATCAATTTTAGAAGAGGCGCGAAGAAAACAGTGTTAATAATTTCGAATTCAATACTACAACTTTTTTTGGATCATATTCAAAAATAATTAGTTCAAAATGAAATGAAGATTAAAATAGTAAAATATCATAAGCATTACAGAAAATGCCGCGAGGAATTGTGAATTTTATTTTAATTTTAATATTCATAAATTTGCATAGATTTTGTCATTACAAGTAATAAATGGAATTTATTTAAAAAAACAGGTGTTTAAAATATCGAATATATATACGAGTTTTTATAAATTGTAGCTAAATTAGGGACCTTGATTTTTTAACTTTTGAAAATTAGTAAAAATAAGCACATTCTAATACCACCTTTTAAGCTTGAATATAAACTATCACTTTTAGAAGAGGCGGGGAGAAAACAGTGTTAATAATTTCGAATTCAATACTACAACTTTTTTTGGATCATATTCAAAAATAATTAGTTCAAAATGAAATGAAGATTAAAAGAGTAAAATATCATAAGCATTATAGAAAATGCCTCGAGGAATTGTGAATTTTATTTTTATTTTAATATTCATAAATTTGCATAGATTTTGTCATTACAAGTAATAAATGGAATTTATTTAAAAAAACAGGTGTTTAAAATATCGAATATATATACGAGTTTGTATAAATTGTAGCTAAATTAGGGACCTTGATTTTTTAACTTTTGAAAATTAGTAAAAATAAGCACATTCTAATACCACCCTTAAAAATTTATTCCTGAAAAAATAATTAAAAATAATCTCGACTAGCCAAAATAAAACACACAAAATTAAACTACGAGTTTTTATAAATTGTAGCTAAATTAGGGACCTTGATTTTTTAACTTTTGAAAATTAGTAAAAATAAGCACATTGGGGGTGGATTTTTTTAGTCCAAGAAAAAATCATTTTTTAGGGGTGCATTTTTAGTTTGAAAAATTTTTTGATTTTAGGTGTAGATTTTTTTTTTTTGCATTTTTCTTAAGAAATTTTTGGAAAAATGCCTAAAATATTGCATTTTTCGTAAGAAATTTTGGGCAAAAGTGCCAAAATAGGGTCTAAAAACGCAAAAACGGCGAAATAGGGATTTATTCTCAAAATTTAGGGACTAAAAAGTCGCTCTAATTCAAAAATTTTTCGAAATGAATGCTATTTCTGGGCTTCTCTCTCTTCAAACCCTATTCGCAAAAAAAAAAGGTTAAACCCTAAAAATCCCAGCTCTAGTAATTATAAACAAGATATCATTTTTGGCACTTTTGGGCAATCTTTCAGAATGTTTTGGTTCGACGTAAAGGAAGAAGAAGAGCAAATAAAAGGAACTCACTGAGGCCGAGTCGTCCCCCCAACTAAGGCCGGGAAGGGTAAGCGCGGTAAGAAGGGCAATAGCGGCCACCAGGCCAGTGTTGCAGACGTCCTCCAATGTTTTGAGAGGGTGTTTTGATAAAATGGCCTTATTCTATTGAAAAATTTGAATTACACAATGCCAAATCATGATTTTTTCCGTTAAAATTACAAATATTTAAACTTCCAGCCAAATCTTCATTTTACAAGGACAAATAAGGACATTTTCAATTTCTAAGATCGAGTGTCCATTTCCAAGGACTGTCCTTGGCATCCAAGGACGAATGACACCCCTGGCCTAAATGCAGACAACAAATACAGGGTTTTTAAAAATAAAAAATTTCCGGAGATTAATGACATTAGCTTCATCAGACTTCAACAAATTTAAATCAATATTAACTGAAATTGCCCAGTTCATCTCTATCACCAATAAAGAAGGAAATAAATCAAATGCTTTCTTTAACTCTTTTTCCCACTTACAAATTAGGCGCATTGTTTTCATTTAAATATTTGTTTTTACAATTTTTGTATTATGATTCATTTACACATTAGCTTCATTATTTTTTCCCATTAACAATTTATGTGAAAACGTTAAAAGATAGGCAAAATGTACAATCAACACTTTTAGCACTGGAAAAGCGAATTTAATTTATGGAGGCCGTCAAAGGATGGCTAAATGAACGAACAGGCATCGCCGTTTAAGTTTTGAAAAATGGAATTCCGGGGACGGTGTACGGACAGTTCGGCAGTAGAGACGATTCGGCAGCGGGCAAGTTTGAAACGCTAAAACTTTTCTCTAAACTAACTAATATGAATAAACTTAATACCATTTGAAAGCATTTGATCAACTTAATATATATTCAAAAAATTAGATTATGACAACTAAAACAAAAAACTTATATGGCCAAATGTGTGAAAATAAGAGTTTTTTATATTCATTTGGCAATAACATTTCTTAGTGTTTTCCAATATAGTTTTTCTTTATAAAAAATCTAAAAGACTTAGAACTTCTTAAAAACATTAAGTTTATTCGGATTAGTTGGGTTAGAGAAAAGTTATAGCGTTTCTAACACGCCTACTGCCAAACTGTCCACTGCTGAATCATCAGAGCGCCCCGGGGACAATTTGTGTGGGGTTTATCAGCTGAATGTGGGTTAGGTTATTCACCCGTTTTCGATCACAACTCTGGGATTTCTGTTTTCGATTTGTATGAAGCTCATAGCGATGAACGATGTGCATAAATACCCGGTTTCCCCTCACACCAAATCAGTTTGGGCTGGGGTGTTCCCATTTAGCAATTTAAGTTAGGGGTTTTACCCGAAGGCTTTGGGGCGAGGTATATTAAAGGTTTGGGGGCGAAAACCATGACCAAAGAAAACTGGGATTAGCCAAAGTGATCGGAGCGGACTCTTGGGCCGGGATCCCGTTTAAAAATCCCGGTCCCGGCCGGGCTTTATTCAAAACTCCCAAACCTTGCATTGTTAGTCAAAAAGTCTGTGTTTGTTCTATGACTTCTTCCCAAAAAATTTGATTTTAAATTTTTGAGGTTAAGTTAGGTTGAGAAACATGAATGGCTTCCATTGCCTAATTTTAAATGTTCTGAATTAAAATAAAAAATTTGATTTTAATCAGGCATGGGCGCGGGCATCAGGATATCCGGATACGGACGGATAACGGAGAAAAATTTGTTGATATGATACATTTTCAAGATGAAATTGACAATGCGCATATGGCCGGGTGGTTAAACTTTTAAGGCACTATTTTGAGTCTAAGGTTCTAGCCAGGGTGGCCATCGGCAAACCCCAAAAATCAGGAATAGCGGGTGAAAAATCAGGATCAGACTATGGAAAAATTAGGAAAAAATCAGGGAATATTTTTTAGGCGTGTAATTATACGAATTTAATGCCAAAACTTTATTAATGGTCCTTTTCACAGACCAACATTTTTAAAAATTGTGGGTTTCTAAAAGACAGAAAGCAATGCCAGACCTATCGTTGTTTGGACGGTTGGAATTTTAATTTTAATTCAAGCATTTACAATTTGCACAAAATTATGCTAAAAACAAATTAAAATGGGCGTAACTCGAACCCCCCGAGCTAAAAACAGCCTGAATCCCCCCCCCCGGTCCCAAACCCCGAAGAAAAAGGGACTAACAAATAAAGGGGTGCTTGCTGACTGGAAAAAAAGCCGAATGGGAAGAAGCCCAAAAATGCTCTATTAATTGGTAACAATAAACAAAAACCCTCCGCCCACCCGAAATCCTAAAACTAGCCCGAATCCCCCTGTTCGCATCCCCAAAAATTTTATCTTTAGCCCCAAAGACTTTTTGTTTTTGTTAATGTTTGTTGTAATATGGTTAGTCTTCGAAGAATCCAAATATAGCCCCTTTCTCAAAACTTAATTCCAACACAAGGAAAGGATGAAAAATACATAAATCATAGTATTTTTGAAAATTTATTTATTAATAATACTTATTAACATTAACGCTTATTACTCAATACATTTTTTCAAAAAATCATACAACACAAATTAGTGTATTTAAAAAAAATAAAATTTCCCTTAAATTTTATTCTCATTTATTACAAAATGATGGGAAAATTCGGACAAAATGGGCCTAGTTTATATAGACCAGTCAAAAGCCTTATTTGGTAGGCAAATAGGTCTAATTTGCGCACTGATTCAACGGATCGTCATGGCTTTTGAAAAAAGTGTACCCAATTTTGGGGGAATTCAAAATTTGTTCCTGAAATTTAAATTAATCAAAGAAAATGCATTTTTTGTATCTACTTTCATGGGAATGATGCCGCACTGATCTGCTCCATCAATCCCTAAAATAAAACAAATATTTAAAATATTATTTATTTTATTCGTTCACCTTGTTTGACCCCTATAATTTTCGATTGCATTAAAAATGTGACGACATTTTCGCTGCCTAAGGCATTCGCCCGTTTTCCTTGCAAAAACAAAACTAAATTCAACAGTCGCTCGACAAGTTCAGGCCGCGTCTTAAAAATATTTATTAACCTGATTCGCCATGGCAATCCGTTGATGAACTCGAGCGAGGCACTGAACACTTTCATCGGTCCATGCCCTTCAGAAAATTCCGTGAATTTTGGCATCCGGGCCGGTTTTACGACCCCCGGTTTTCGATTTCGGGTTTTGGGACAAAAAAGCCGGTTTTTGGTTTCGGTTCGGTTAACCGACCGTGAACTACCCTAATTATAATACGATACACCCTGGTGCTAACCCTATTTAACCCATTGAACTTAATGGGTAAAGTCTGTAATACTTTTTCTGTTCGCTAAATTCAGCAAATTCAGAGCATAAAGTTCAGCAAATTTTAAATCCTTTGACTGAACTGATCCAATTCTATGATCAGACTTTGGACCACTTTTTGATTGGATATTTGATGCGCTTTTTCCATTCCAGCGGCCAAGCAATTGGACGGCGGTGTCCATACGCCGACGGCCGGAGACGAGTCCACGGAGTTGCGACGGAAAATGCTGAACGTGTCCATGCACACAATTTCCTTTCCGCGTATTGTTTCCCAGCTGTCCAACAACAAAACAACCAGCAAAACAACACTGGTACTTCTGCAAGGTCAGAGTGGACGAAATTTTTGGTATTTATAATATAAAAATTGAATTTCTGAAAATTTGAAAGATGACCAGGCAGGCATATGGATTAGTGTTCGGTCGGTACGGGAAAGTACCGACGCTTTTTCGGTACTTTTCGGTACTCAGGCTTCGGTACTTTACCGAAAAGTACCGACCGAACCTTTTTGGATTTTTCCGGTACTATTCGGTACCGGTACTTTTTCGGTACTTTACCGAAAAGTACCGACCGACCCTTCTAGCCGATCACTAATATGGATACAAATTTTGTGTCCGTTTGTATCCGTCTCATTTTTCGAAATTCATATCCGTATCCAATCCGCGGATATCCGCCATATCCGCTGTGAAAATTGTTCCCAATTTTTTAAACCAAAAATTACGAAATTTTTTCTCAGTACATATGTAATTGTTAATTTTCACCTTCGACCTCATTGTCCGCATAAGATTGAAATTGTGGGTACGGGTAGTGCCTTTATTTCTGGGAAGGAGTGTCAGACGGTGCCGGCAGGCACCGTCGCAAAGAATTTTGGGATTTTGTTAAGAAATTTCAAGGGGGGGGGGGGGCGGTGCCGATAGGCGCCGCCGAGAAAATTTTGATCTTTTGACTCAATTTTTTAAGAGATTTAAAACCAAAAATGTAAAAATATGGCACTTTTTTGAAGCTTTTAGGAGTGGTAAGGGTCCGGCACTGCCGACAGGCACCGCCGGGAGAATTTTTATAAAAATTGGCAATATTTATTTTGAAATTGAAGCAAAATTCAGGAAGATGTGATTAATTTATTTTTAATCTTTTTTTGCACTCATTTTAATTTAAAAATATTTTGGAAATTTATTTAAAAAATTCTATTAATGGGTGAAGCGTTTTTGTGACTCAAAACAAAACGATAAAAAGTGCCTGCACTCAAGCGGGTTCGAACCCACACACAACATTTAACACGTCAAAAAGAAAAACCACTAAACCATCATTTTAATTGTAGTGCCCATTGTAAAAACGATGAAATTTTGTCAAAAAGTATGAAAGAATCACCGCCCTTCCTCGGAAAAAATCAAAAATGATTATAAAAACATTGGTACTCAAATGTACGGATATGCGCGGACTTGACTTTCATATCCGTGTCCATCCGTGTCTTTTTTAAATTCCGTATCCGGATATATCCGCGGATATCCGGACATCCGTGTCCACCCCTGCTTAAATCCTCTCCCCCCCCACCCCGCGAAAATTTTTTCTAGGTACGTCCCCGTCTGTCACTAACAATAAATAATATCAATTTTCATGCCATTTAATTATTAAGATGTCGACCGGTTCGGCAACAGTGGAAAGAGGACCACATTCAGGAGATCAGTCGCCACATTTTTAACTTGAAGAAGAACAAATGGGGAATTAAATATTTCATGTGATTTGAGGTTATATGATCAAAATGTCTGCCATTTCGTTTTTGTAATTGAAACAAAAGTTTTTCGGTTTCGTTAGATCAAAATTTTACGAAAATCGAAACAGCTTGGCTACCAGGGATGGGCAAAATTTCAGGTTTTGGGTTTTTTGGCGGTTCGGATTTAAAATCGGTTTCGAATTTTATTTTCCGATTTTGCCCAGCCCTGTTGGCTACGCTTTGCTCGAGTCCGAAAGCAAAGAGGTCTAAGGCAATACAAGCGATGCCAGAAAGGTGTCCAACAGCCAAACGAATGATTTGCTTTGGCATATAGAACAGACTAAAGTTTTTACCAATTTTTTAAAATTTTAAATACTTATTGGCATAACTTGGATTTTTCTTGTGAAAATAACTCTTGGCGTTAAATTCTCCTAATTTTTTTTCCCTCCATTTTTTCAAGTTTATAAGGATTTAACTTTTGGTAATTCAAATTTAAAATGGTTTTAATCGTTTTATATTATAATTTTTGTTGATGTGGGCAATTCCCTCATAGTCAGGGTACAGGGGAATTGGATGAGTGAAGAGTTGAGTGGGGAAGGGCTCTTCAACAGTTGATGAGCAAGACTGGTTAAAACCCGAGCCAACAGACAAAAAAAAAATGCAAAAAAACTAGTTAAATGCAATTTGATTTGGTTTATATTTAATCAAATTTTGCAGTCCAAAACATGGAAAAAAAAGTGGATGGGACGGGAGTGGTCCTTTTTGTACTGAGACGCGAGTGGCCAGACGGTAATGACCCTGAGACGGTAATGGCCAGACGGTAATGGCGAGACGGTAATAGCGAGACGGTAATGGCGAGACGGTAATGGCGAGACGGTAATGGCGAGACGGTAGTGGCGAGACGGTAATGACCCCTTCGCAAAAAATATGCACGAACCCCGGAAATATGAAAATATGCAATTTTAAACTTGACCAAAAACTCTCAAACCAACGCAAAGCATGAACATTTTTATGGCATGTAATGTACAATTAATATTAAAGCTTTATTGTTGTATGTACTTTTCACCAAGTTTGACTTTTCCCAACAACTCAGAATTACATAGAAAATGATCAACTGCTAGCGTAATAATCAGAGCCGTATCAGAAAAAATTTTCGGAGAAGGCGGAATCTATTTTAAAAAATTGATTTTTCAAGGGTGTCCGATCAGTGGGGGACCCGGGCAAGAAGCGACCATTGTCATATGGGAACCAAATGGACTTACCATTCATTGCCAAGTTGGAGGTGCCACAAATATATCGAAACATAAATGCAGTGGTTTAGGTGTGGATTGATCATCAACACCACAAAGCATTGGTAAACGAATCGCTGATCAATGCGATCAAGAATGTGATCGATGAGTTGGAAATTCCAGGGGAGGGGGATAGACAAAAATTTACAGTTCAACAGGGATAAAAAAAAGTGCGCGGGAACAAAACATAACAGGAACAGAACACAAGCCTTTTTTGTTGGAGTATTTCCATTTTTCAGTGTTCTCCATTCGCAAATAGATGATATACATAAAAATAAATCAATGAAGTTTTTATATTAAAAAAAATTTCAAAGTCACAAGGTCTCGAGCATCCAAAAAATTTGCTGCTTTCGCGGCACGACTACAAAAGTCCGATTAAGCCAAAATCGGACAAACTATCCGGCCCGGCAGAGGCTAAAACCAGACAAAAATTCTAAAACGCGCCATCTTTAGGGGTGTAAAAGTCTCTTTTTCCAAGAATTGAAACCCAAGACTCGAGAACGAGACGATACTTCAAAAAGCCCGAAACTTGTGTCCGTCCCCTTTATCGGAATTCCGTATCCGTCCGTATCCGGATATCGGCGGATATCCAGGATAAGCGCCTCAAGCAACATTTTTGAAAATTCAGTGATGTTTGATGAAAAGTTTGCGCACCAATTCCTTCTGCGCAGGAGGGAATGAAATTTCCGCCGACTGCTGATTCGACGAACTCCGCGGCGGCAGCCAGCGGCACTTTCGTATACAAAAGGTCCGGCACTTCGGCGTTCGCCTGCTGTACACTAGTGCTGCACGAGAGTCTCGGTCTCGAGTCGCGACTCGAAAAAAGTCTCGGGTTTTTTGGGTCTCGGTCTCGAGTCGCGACTCGAAAAAAGTCTCGGGTTTTTTGGGTCTCGGTCTCGAGTCTCGGGGTCAAGTCTCGGTCTCGAGTCTCGTCTCGAAAAAAGTCTCGGGTTTTTTGGGTCTCGGTCTTGAGTCTCGGGGTCAAGTCTCGGTCTCGAGTCTCGGGGCCAAGTCTCGGTCTCGAGTCTCGGGGCCAAGTCTCGAGTCTCGAAAAATTTTAAGCCTCGTGCAGCACTACTGTACCCTGACAGCATCAAACACGACGAAGGCGTTCATCCTCTCCTGGCCCACCGAAGGCAAAGACCTCCCAGTATTAGAGCTTCTAGCGACTATGAGACCGTTTTCTCCGAGCGCTCGGTCAAAAATAAAGAAAAAAAAAACAAATCATCAAAAACAGTTGCTCGTCCATGTTTAAATAAATCGCGCTAATTTGGTTTAGAAGTCCTTCAATCTTCACAACATGATTTATGGATATTTGAAAGAACTTTTTGTTTTGATAAACTAATTGACCATTTCAACCCGAATATCATCTAGAAAAATGCTTTAACCACAAGCTTGAAGGGTGGTATTAGAATGTGCCGATGTTTACTAATTTTATAAAAAGTTCAAAATAGCAAAATCCCTAATTTAGTTACGATTTATAAAAACGCTTTTATATATCCGATACACTTGCTATTTTTATAAATTCCATTTATTTATTAATTGTAAGTGAAAAAATCTATAATTCTTAGGCTCTTTATGCCCACGCCCCTAGGCGTTTTACCCGTCCGCTAGGACACTTTTCTTCCTGACATTACAGTATTACCAAATAAGGGATAAAGCATGGAACATCGACCCCTACTAATCGTCGTAAATACAAACGCAGCGGCCAAATTGTGTACCGGATGCCAAAAAGTTCACGGAATTTTGTAAAAGGCGTCTTGTCGTTGCGGCATCATAACTTTCTTTGTTTAAGTCGAATCGCTTAGCTCTTTTCTTTTATAGCATCTACAGACATGGTGCTTTCTAGAGCTGTTCGAGAGTCTCGGTCTCGATTCTCGGTAAATTTCAAGTCTCGAACAGCTATAGCTTTCGAATGATACTAAGATAAATTTGGTTTGTTCAAATAAGCAAAAAGTTATAACGTTTCAAACTTGTCGGCGCCGAACTGGGCCGCGCCGAATTGACCCCGACCGCATTTGGGAAGCAACAAAAAAATTCACCCATTTTTGAACAAATTAGAAAATAAAAACTTTCACTATTTTAGACATCGCCTTTATTTGTCACAAAAACTTGCAGTAAATTATAATTGTCTAAAACATTTTCACGCGCATTGATTGAAAAATTCACTGATGAAACGGACCAGAACGCAATCATCGTCGATCACTGATGCTGATCAGACATCAGACCAGAGGCCGAAACAGGAAGGCCAACTCATCTGCGAAAAAATATGGCAAACGGCTCCAAAATAGTGGCATTTTTATGCCAATTTTCTTAAGGAATTTCAAAAAACCAAAAAGACTCGATTTGTTAAGAGATTTTCAAGCAAAATGGTTTATTTTGAAGCTTTTTAGGAATAGGAGGTCCGGCGGTGCCAATAAGCGCCGCCGGATGAAGATTTTAACTTCAATTATGACAAGCATTTGAAATGTCCGTCGAGCAAAAATAGATAAATTTTTCGATTTATTCTAAGGGTAAAATGGGGCCATTGGGCGAAATATCCCCTCCAGCATAGGTTGGTGAAACGTCAGAATTTGCGTGCCTTCTTTAAATCACAGAGAATAGCCAAGCAATTCGTCTTATAATTCTTCGCCATAACCGAAAAATCCACTTTTAAAAATTAACTTTTTGAATTGCCCTCCCCCCCCCCCCTCCCTGAAATCCAAGGCTGGCAATAGCCCTGAATTTGTTATAAAATCTTTGAATTGCTCCTTGCAGCAGACAATACGTACAAACGCGGCCAAATTGTGTTGTGGATGCAGGATTTCAAGGAATTTTCTAAAGGGCGTGGGCCGAAGAAAGTGTTTAGTGGCCCAGTGGAGTTCATCAACGGATTGCCATGGCGAATGAGGATCAAACATTGTGATGATTACATTGGCATTTTACTGAATTGCGTTGGCGATGAAACGGGTGAGAGATTAAAATTTGTGGAAAAACTTAAATAAATCCCACAATAATTATTTTTAAGACGCGGCATGGACTTGTCGTGCGGCTTTTCAATTCAGCGTTGTTTCTTGCAAAGAAACCGGTGAATGCTTTCTGCAGCGAGGAAATCTGGACAGTTTTAACGTTCACACAGCCAATAGTGCTGCTTATGGCTAAAAAAGTTTGTTAAAACAAAAATTGTTTTTAATTTTAATTTAGATTTATTTTATTTTACAGGAATAATTGACCCGAAGAATGGCTTTTACGATGAAAAGAAGGACGTTGTGACATTCAAAGCGGAAGTGATCACTGATCACAGAAGACGGATTTACCGTAAGTTTGCTTTTAAAAAACTTTTTGATCAAAACTCTTCTCATTTTCTGAATTCAAATTTCGTTTTAGCGGTGTGCCTCGAAGATGCCTTGCGGGTCAATGGAAAAGTTGAAAAACGAATTTTTAAATTTTAATTTGACTCACATGTTTGTTAACATACACAAGTTTTTTATTGACCTGCAAAGCATCTTCGAGGCACACCGCTAAAACGAAATTTGAATTCAGAAAATGAGAAGAATTGAACAAAAAGTTCTTTAAAAGCAAACTTACGGTATTCCGTCTCCTGTGATTACTTCCGCTTTAAATGTCACAGCCTCCTTCTTCTCATCGTATAATTACCGTCGTAAAATTGACATGATATGATGTGAATACACAAAGAAATAAACAGTGGTGGTGATGTATAGTGAGTAATATATATATATATATATATTTATATGCATACTACAAGTACCGATTTGACATTTACCATGGGTTGCGATTTTTTTTTTGGGGTGGCTCTTTTTTTGAAAATTCGGCTTGAAATTTCAAACAAACACAACACCAAATATGGAATTTTTTAAAAATCTTAATTCAAAGCCAAAATTGAAGCAAATTTGCCAAACCCAACCCTTGGCCCGGGGGCACGCATTTGGGAGTCGTTCAACTGGGCGCTCACAACTGGGCGCTCACGACTGGGCGCCGGGTACAACTGGGCGCTCACAACTGGGCGCCCAGTATAAAAGGGTCATCTGGGCGCCCGTTGAAATTTTTTTTGAAATTTCAAAATTTTGAAAGTCAATGAGGTATAAGGGGTACTTGGTGTTATGTGACAACCAAAAAAAAATTTTAAAGTTGACAGAAAAGTGGTTCCGGGGGTTATAGGGGTCGTAGAGTTCGTTTCGAACACCGAATTCTAACAATTTTCGAAATTTCAGAAACGTGCAAAATAATTTAGGCATGAACCCAAAGGTTAAAATCTTCAAAAAACCTAAGCCAGGTGGCTAGGCCTAAGCCTAACGAACCCCTAAGCCAGGGTGGCTTAGGCCTAAGCTTTTAAATTTTAAAAAAATTATCGTGACCGTATCCTTAAAGATTGACGTCATTTTGAATGTATTTTAGTTTTTTAATGAAGATTTCAGCATAAAATCATCTGGAAAAAATTTTAAAAATTTTTGAAAAAAAATTTAAAAAAAAGGAAACATTGGCGCCCAGATGATGGGCGATGATTGCACAATTGTATTCGCGCCGGTACACAACCCGCTTTTTGGTTGATGTACTAGTACTATTGCTAGTAGTAGTTTTGTTGGGACTAGCGCTAATGCTCTTTGTTTGCGTTAGGACCGTTCGCTATAATTTGTTCTTAATTTAAATTCTTTAAAAGAGTAGCAATTTTATGAACAACAATTATCGGTTAGAATTGATGAGCAGTAAAAATGATCAAGCTTACATCTCTTCATTTGATGAAACAAAGCAAAAGATTTAATTAACCTATAATTCATTCTTGGCAAAAACATTTGATTTTTTTTTATTAGGGCGTAGGCTATAGTGGGAGTAGGATGAAATTTTTTGGGGTTTGAATCGGGGGGATTCGGGCTGCTTTTGGAAGGGAGGGCAGTTTTGACCGTGCTGGGATTCAGACGAGGGGGTCATGTTAGGCTTAGTGGGCTTCAGACCGGCAGCCCATGCCATCTTTGGATGGTATAAATTTTCCCAGAAATTTGCGCTGAATATGATTTTGGAGTTCATCGGATTTTAAACACAAAAGAATATTTACATAAAAGCATCATGCACAATGAATGAATTTGTCTTTTTGGGTATCGGGGGTCTGTGGTCGGTTGTTGGTGCTTCTCAAATCCGTCATCCTCAGCGCGTTCAACGCTCACATCTCCATCATTCAACGAATAAGCACACCTAAAAATTGAAAATTTTAAAAATGTGCAAAACTTTTTGCATAAAAACCCGATTTTTAGTCTCCAAAAAGTTTAAAAAAATTATTGAAATTTGTTTCTTTTAAAGCTACCGCCAAGAAAAAGCATGAAGGTAAAGGTGAAGTTGCAAAGGGACATGACACCGCCGCCTTTTTCAGTCGGAGCTTCGATGGAAATTGTCGGCGGAACAAACGGAGGAGGCGGAGGCGGCGGAGGAGGCGGAAGAGTCCCCACAGCCAATGGGACAATTTTGTTGCATAAGCTCCCCCTACAAAAATCGCAAATGTTTCTGCCACCCTCTTTGGCACAAAACGGGTTCAACTCTCCGTCACGGCATTTGTCGTAAGCAGCACATGAGTTGACGATGAATATGTCGCTACCATTTCCTGCAACAAAAATGTAATTTTTTCTAAACTATTAATGCATAAGAACGTTAATATTCCAAATAATTTTTGCCTAAATTTGTGAAAATTGCTCTTGAATTAAAATTTAAAAAATCGGGGTTCAAATCACCAGTATTTATTTTTTCTCACGGAGAGCAATTTTCCGCTAAGAGCAACTTTCCGAGAGCAATTTTCCGAAAATCGTCAAGGTCGTCAACTCCCGCCAGCCCCTGCACACTAACAAAGAGTTTTTACATTTAATTACGCCCATTTTAATTTGTTTTTTGCATAATTTTGTGCAAATTGTAAATGCTTGAATTAAAATTTAAAATTCTAACCGTCCAAACAACGATAGGTCTGGCATTGTTCTCTGTCTTTTAGAAATCCAAAAGTTCCCCATTCCTGACAATCGGTAGTATACGCAGATTCCTTATTAAATCTCTCCATAAACTTGTTAAGCTCTTCTGGCGGAGTGCCATCACTATGTTGGAGCAAACGGAAGCAATCATCATCTAAAATGTTTTTGAAAGTTTAAAAATACCTTAACAACAAACATTTTTACTTTTGTTATATGTATAAAGCAAATTTTCCTAATTAATCAACGATTCATTTTTATTAAGTGTAATAATTGTTTGAAAAATAAGCACCTTTGGGGTTAATCCACAACCCTCGGATGAGGCCGGGAAGAGTAAGCGCGGTGAGAAGGGCAAAAGCGACCAGGCCAGAGGTGGAGACGTCCATTTGTTGCCGGAATTCGCACTTGGTTATCTAAATTGGAAAATTGAGGAAATATTTTTTTTTATAAATAAAAAATTAGGCAAGTCGGGGCTAGGATTTATAGCGGGATGACAAAATCATTAACATTTCAAATAATTAAGTCCTTAAATTTGTTTACGGTAAATTAGAGCGCTTTTGTGACATTGGAAATACCATAATTTGTAAAACCTGTATTCCTAATTCAACGGACTTTTCACGGAAACGGAAAAAGTCGAAGAATATCAACAACAAAAAAAACACCAAGCTTTAGACTAGGAAAAATGAGTTCACGCCTACCGTGTCGCCGATGATTGTGCGGAAATGTTGTTGTGCATTTGCGGTGTTCATCGCGTCAACTGCCTGCTGCCGTCTCCGCTTTTCACGGTGGAAGGGGCGGGTCTGAGGAACACTAAAAAAAGTTTTTTTAAATTCGTTTTTTTTTTTCAAATAACATACACGGCGGCGTCTGCCATGGCTGCTGCTGCTCCACCTCCTCCTCCTCCGCCGCCACCTCCTCCCCCGCCACCACGTCCGCCTCCTCCGCCGCCGCCGCCGTGACCAAAGATGGACCAGAGGATCAGTGCCATCAAGGCCAGCAGCCACAGAATTGTTGCGGAATGGAGGGTCCTAAAAATAAAAAGTACTGGGGGCACTGCACTTTAGGGTGAATAACTTACATAAATTCTGGCACTCTCCAAGCCAACCATCTTCCAATAAAAATTAAAAAAATCATTAATGATTCGAGCATTGAAAAATCTAAAAAAAGACTTGGTAATCCTTTCTTTTTTTTAATCAAAAAAAAATCAGTTTTCCAAATCCTAAAAATGTTTGAAAACTTTTAATTTTAAGGGTGAAAAAAAAAGTCAATTTTATGAGCGGGGGGGGGGGGTGTACATCGCGTCCTAACAACTCGGCTATGAACGACTTTTTTTGTTACAAAAATTTAAGAGTAGGTTAATGGGCATCAAAAGTTTAGTAATTGCAATACCTTTTTTAGAACAAAATTATTTGTTTTTGGCGTACTGTTATAGCAACTTTCAAATATTTTTTGAGCACCTTTTAACGATTGGGTACGTTTGGGCGCTCACGGTTGGGCGCCGCCGGGTACGTTTGGGCGCCCGGTATATTAGGTAGGCTAGTCAAAATTTTTTAAAGTCTTATTAAGCAACATTTTTTTAAGGCTCTCATATACCTAAACCTAGCTTAGACTTTACAATTTTTTGAAAAAAAGTTTAAAAAGTCGATAAAAAGGTGTTTCTAGGGGTGTTCGGGGGCGTAGATTCTGACCTCCATTTTGACCATTTCTGAATCTCAAATTCAAACATTTTTCGTAAATTCAAAAAATTTCAAAAATCAATTTTCGTCTCAAGATTGTACCAAAAGCATGAATTCGGTATTTACTTGCTTTTTCGCAGTTATTTTGTGCTTTTTAATTATTTTGAAAAAACTTATTGAATTTTGAAAAAATTTTAAATTGAAAAATGCCGAATTCGGGTTCGGGGTTCGGCATTCGCAAAATCCGAGCTTGGGTTCATGTTCTACGCATATTTTTAACTCTTGAAAAATATGCATTTCAAAATTTTAAATTTAAAAAAATGCACCCGGGACCGCAATTTGCAGCCTCTTAGCATAAGCTTCACGACCAAAATGCTTTTTTCAAGCCTCCGTACTTCCCTAGTTACCCAACTAAAACATTTTTTAAAATTAAAGTTTTTCGATAAATTTTTTAATGTGGGCGCCCAACTGATCCTTTTATAACGGGCGCCCAATCGTGAGCGCCCAAGCGCCGCCGAGAAAATTTTGAATTTTTGATGGAATTTGGTAATAAAAAGGGCCCAAAAATGCGCCGCGGAAGAGCGAAAAATGAGAAAAAATCACATACAACTTTGGGAGAACAAAGGACTGAAATTAAATTTAAAAAAATAAATTGTGATTGATCATTATGACCGATCTATTTAACTCTGATCAGCCGTTTTCATCCTACCCTTGGACAAAATAAGTCATTTACCCCGACCAAACAGATGGAAGTAGCAAAATTCATGAATTTTTCCCAAAATCCAGCTCACCATTTTCTTGAACTTCAACTGCACGTAGGGCACACTGTCCTGGAACGGGTAGTCGCGGATGTGCCAATCTTTGAGCAGAAATTTGCCGGCTCTTCCGTCACAGGGAGGCAGGAACCGGGCCGTAGTTGAACGCTTTGTCCAATTGTTGAGGCAGCGAGTGCAGAAGACGGCGTTTGATGTCCGCGCGCAGACATTTCTGAAATTTTTAAAGACTTTTAGACCCAAATTTAGGTGACAACTTTGCTCGACCTTGGCCGAATTAAGGCGAATTAGTGCAATTAATACGCCCAAACGTCGCCAGAGGCGTTTTTAATTAGAATTGCTTTTAGCATAGCCAATTTGCTGCAACTTTTTACAAAATTGCGGGAGGCGCAATTGCCTGCGTCCGTTTTTTGAGTAAAGTGAGGCAAGCTTAATTTTTCAAATTTCAGATTCTAAGGCCAAATTTTGCACGTTCAGAAGCTAGTTGTTCCATTTGCAATTCCACAAGACGAATTTTAATTTTGTATTATGAAAGCTGCTAATTTTTCGCACTTTTTGCTGTTGGATTCGGCACTTTTCTCGCCCCGTCCCACCCCAATTGACCTGTATTTGAAGGTCCGGCACAAATATTTGCATGTTCAACGTGCCGTCCGCGCGTCCGCCCGCCGCGCTGCATGTGGGGCGTCCATGTGCCGGTGCCGTTGGCCAAGTGCCGCTGGTCGCCCAAAGTGTTCAGTGAGTCGTCCGCGGGGTGCCGGTGTGCAGAGAGAGTGAGGGAAAGGCAATGCCAGCAAATCTGAGAGAATAAGTTTTGGGATCGTCGGTTTGGCGGTGGTTTTTTGAAAGGGGATTGAAGAAGTTAAATCAGTTTTGAGAAACTTCGGAATTACATATAAAAACGAAAATCAGAGAATGATCGGTCAATTAGATTCATCTTTTGCCCGAGGCAATTTAACCGTTTTATTGTCATTGCCCAAGAGCATAACATTCATTTTAGGCTCAAATACACGCATAAAGCGCTTCAAACACTGCTTTTAAAGTAAAAATGATGTGGCCTCCAAAATAATAGCAAAAATCCAAATTTATCAATAAATGTCTGAAAAGCCAAATTTATGGAATTTCCATTTTGGAACCAAAAAAATGAGTCTGCTAACTGATGATAATGAACGAGCTCTTTGATCAAGCAGATCAAAGTAGCAACAAAGCAAAAGCTTTTTTGATCAGTCCAAATAGTGAAAAGAGACTTGAAGATAATCTCGAAATTTCCGAGAAAAAGTGAACAAAAGCCAAAAGTCTCGAGAACGATATTATTGCCTCGGGAAAAAGGTCCGTTTCGGTGGCCAAACAACCCAACATGGGTAAAAAAGGTGAATTAGTTTCCAAAACAATGAAGAGCATATCCCGATTTTTTGTCCGTCGTTTTGCTTTTCAGATCAGACAAGTTTCTGGATAAGAATGAGTTGGATCCAAACAGATCGGTGGATCAGTCACTCGTTCGGGTCAGATCAGGGTTAAACATTTAAGAGCACCATGGAAACACTTAGCCTCCTCCTGCTGGAGAGGACGCCTAATTAGGGTTGGTCCGCGAGAATTGGGACAAACCAATTAGCACAGTTGTATTAAACATTTTACACATTTTCCATAAAAAAAACTCTCGGGGAGAGGCGAGGACAGGGCGTGTGCCTTACGGTTAAGATGAAATTTGAATAAGGTGGTCTGCAGTAAGAAGAGGCAGCAAAGAAGGCAATGGACTTTCCAATGGGTGCATCCCATCGGCGGAGGTGGAGGCTGGGGAAGGAGTACACGGAGGAGGGGAAGGGACAGCAGCAGGGCAACCGACGACAACAACGCCCATCTTCCGCGGAAAATTAATCGATGAATTGGGGGGAGGGGGGGGGGGGGGGTAAATGTTGATCATAGGGCCCAGAAAGGAAATGACCCAAAACAACTTTTATAGGGTTTCTTATGCGCTAAAAATGAATAGGTAACTTGAAATTTTAGCGCGCTCGACCTTTAAACCGGTTTTTGAACGGTTTAAAAATTGCCAAAAATGGAGATTTTTGACCAAAATTTTGTATCTTCCTGTGGATCAAATGCAACAATTTAGTATCATTCGACAGCTCTCGACGAGACAAATCGATCTAGATATGACGCGACACGATCAGACGCCATTTGGATGCTGGCCGACTGAGTCCCAGTGTAAAAGGGAGATTTCAGTACCAAAGTAAAAATGAACCCAAAATGAAGGCCGCTGGCGGCCCGCCAACAGCGAGCATGCGGAGACGGAGCAAGTAGGAATGATACTAAATTTGTTGCATTTGATCCACAGGAAGATACAAAATTTTGGTCAAAATCTCCATTTTTGGCAATTTTTAAACCGTTCAAAAACCGGTTTAAAGGTCGAGCGCGCTAAAATTTCAAGTTACCTATTCATTTTTAGCGCATAAGAAACCCTATAAAAATGGTTTTGGGTCATTTCCTTTCTGGGCCCTATGATCAACACATTAAGTTATCAAAACAAACTCAAAAAACACAACGACACCCCATTTTTGCCAACTTTTGGTGGCTTATAACTTTCTTCATAGAGACTCCCGGCGCAAACTTTTTGCGGATTCTTACTCAGCTCGACGAGAGGAATCGATTGGTAGTATTTTTATTCGGATCTGAGTCATTCAATGGGCGAGCGATGGGTGAAATGTCCAATGGGCGAAATGTCCGATAGTCAAGACATGCTTGAAATTTTTGTGAAAACCAACCCTAGTTTAAATGAATTTTTGAATCTCTTCAACAATTGTCTCACACAAAATGGCAGTTTTTTCTAAAGTTTGATATTGAAATGTTAGAAGACCTGAGCTGATCTTTTGTTTTATTAAGATTTGAACAAGCTCAAGACAAATTTTGGGTCTTTCCTATCAGGGCTGTGTCGAAAGTTAAAAAAAAGTCGACATCAAAACTGAAATGTTCGAAATTGAAAATCGGAAGGAAAAAACGTAGAAATCGAAAATTTTTTATGTGATTAAAAAAAAATTATTTTTTTAAAAATAATTTATTCTAATTATAAGAAAAGTCTCTTTCAACTGCCGGGGGGAATTCTATAATCTTGGAGATGTGCATTTCGATTTGGCTGAAATTTTGCATGGTGATAAAGTAACAGGGGTACCATAATCGCCCGGTTTTTTTTGTCGAATTTTTTGTCCGGGAAGGGTCGAACGGTCTAACCGCCCAAAAAGATGAGCCTCTTTTTGGGTACCATGTTGCGGTTGGAGGGGCAAAAGTGGTTTAAAGCATACTTTTGGCGTGTTGGGTTTGGAGAAAGGGCACAACTAGACAAAATTTTGGTTTGAATGGTATATTATATGTGGGGATAGGTCTAAACTGTGATAGACTTATGCTGCGGACAAAAGGTCGAAAAATCGGACTTTTTTTTCACTCTTTTGGGAGAAATTCACCAAAACGATGGGGTTTGCTCGGAGAGGGTCGGGATTGGTTAATTATAAGTTGGGATGGTGTCAAGCTACAAAAAATGTCTTTTGGTCGGGTATCTAGGAGTTCGACTTGGGGGCGAAATGGGTTGTCAAAGTTGAAAAAATTGATTTTTTTTTTGCGCCAACTTTTATGGTGAAAATTTTTGGGTTGATGAACGGCTTGATTTTGTGGGAGGAGGTGCGCTAAGGTTGGGGCTTCAAAATGGTATATAACTCGCCAGGTTTGGTTCGGGTTGTGGGTCGATATTGCGGGTCTAACCAATTTAGGCATATATTTGCTGGGGGTGAAAAAATAAAAATACGAATTTTGCCTTAGGCAATGATTATTGGCATATTTAGACTCAGCTCGATAAGTTGAGTCAAACAAAAAAAAGTTTGTTGAGTTCTGATCAGAACTGATCAAGTTACGGTCTGATCAACTTTAAGTAAAAATTCAAAAAATTAAATTTTGAAATTTTAAATTTTTTAAAATAAATTATATAAAATAAAATTCAGCTTAAAAGCTGAGCTAGACAAAAAAAAGTTTTGTATAGTTCTGATCATCTGATTATGTTATGGTATTGCCATTTTTAACAATCAAATCAGACGAAATAGTGTGCTTATGGGAGAGAGAGAGGTTAGAAACACTATAGTAAGGAGATAGATAACGTGTACTTTTGCCGTAGTTACACCCCATTGAATCACTGTGTTAAAAAAATGTAAGTGGAGAACTAATTAAATAAATTAACAAAATAAAATTCATTTAAAATTATAATAAATCAGAAAGGGCTGCCCGGCCCCAGATAGGCTTGCCCGGACCCTGAGAGGGCTTGCCCGGCCAAGAGAAGGCTTTCCCAGGCAAGAACGGACTCATTATTAAATAAAATAAGTAGAAAATCCAATTCAATAAATTAAAAGTATGAGTTTAGACAAAACTAAAAAAGTTACGGTATGATCAATATTAAGCGAAAATTTAAAAAATTAAGTTTTGAAATTTTAAAATTTTAAAATAAAAATAATATTAAAATTAAGCAGAAAAAACTGAGGCGAACAAAAAAACTTTATTCGTTTCTGATCACAACTGATCAAGTTACGGTATGATCAATTATGAGCAAAAATTTAAAAAATTAAATTATGAAATTTTTAATTTTTAAAATAATTTTTATAATAAAATTTAGCTTAATAGCTGAGCTTACCAAAACAAAGTGGGTTGCGTTCTGATCAAAAGCGATCCAGATATGAGCTAAGCAATATTGAAGCAAAATAGTTTGCAAAAGGGAATAGCATTGGGTAGAGATACAAGAGATAGAAGTGAGATAACGTGTAAATTTGCTTTTTTGCACTAATTTACACCCCATAGAACAATTGAATTAGAGAAATGTTAAGGGGAAACGAAATTATAGGTTATTAAATGAGATAAAATTCCATTAAAATCCAGCAGAAATTGGAAATTTCGCGGAAAGCTCTACCTGCCCTCGTAGAGGGCTTGCCGGACATCTGTAAATGCTTGCCCGACCCCGGCGAAGGCTTGTCCAGCCCAGGAGAGGGCTTGCCCTACTCTGAGAGCGTTCGTAAACCAAAAAAATGAAAACATCTAATTAAATAAAAAATTGTAATGGAAAAAAAATTAAAGACCCTAGGAACAGAAGCCAAAAGCAAAGCCCCCCTATATTTTCAATCAAAAGCAAGCCCCCCGCAGGCGACTAGTTTTAATAATATGTTTGAAAGGTTGTCATTTTTTGCTTCAGCGGCCCATTTTGAGCTTTTGGGGAGGAGGGAGGGGGGTCGGCGGTGCCGATAGGCGCCGCCGGGAGAAATTTGGGATTTTTGTTAAGAAATTTCACTAAAATTTTCGCAAAATTGAGCATTTTTCTTCGTCGGAAAAATAACAAAAAAACAATTCGGTTTACTAAGAGTGAAGGATGTCAGGCGATTGTGATGAATTTTTTTTTTTAATTCCTTTTTTGCACACTTTTTATTAAAAAAATATATTTAAAATTTATTAAAAATGTTCCAAGGTAATGGGGGGGGGGGTAAATTTATTTTTGCACTCAAGCGCATCCGTAATACAAAAATATAAGAGCGATAGAAAAGACAAACCACTAGGCCATGGATTCACTTAGGTTGGCTCACGTAAAAAAGATTGAAACTTCATCAAAAAGTTCGCATGATCACCCCCTGTCCTCGCCAAAAATTAAAAACCGGGACCCCCGACTTTCGAAATTATTTTCGAAAAAAAGCCCATTTTCTCGAAATTTGAAAAACAGGGGGGGGGGGGGCACCGGCGGGATTTCTAACCCAAAATGCCCATAAGGCTATCCCGTTCTACATACCGTCTGAATGTGTTTTTATTAAATATTTTAATATAATTTAATTTATTTTCCATTATTAGAAAAGCCCCAGTATGTGTCGGACTGACACTGATACTTTCAAAAATGGGTAAGTGTTTAAAGTTTTTGTTCTTAAAATGCTATTTTTTTATGCGAAATATAAAAAGATAGTAAAACAATTTTAGCCAAAGTTTGTCAAATGTTTGCAGCGAAAGCACTCGGACATTGTAAAGTTTTCATTATTTATTCCAATCTTTCAATTGCTTTTCTAACAAAAAAATTAATTAAATTTAAAAACAAATTTAGGACGCACTTTTGAAGTGCTGGCCCAACGACGACAATATGGAGGAATGCGTAAGTTTTGCAACAAATCTGAACTCCAAAATCATTTTCTGCGCAAATTTCTGGAAAAATTAATACCCCATAAAGATAGCATTGCTACCGGTCTGAAGCTTCTTAAGCAAAATATGACTCCCTCAAAGGACTTCCAATCAGGGAGTATAAACTCCGATGAATAAGTTAAGAGATACATAGTTTACCACTGAGCCACACTTGCATTGAATAAAATCCAAATTTAAAATTTAAAATTAACCAAAAAAGTCCAATAAGGTTTTCGGTTAATCGGGATTTTGAAGACCCGGTTTTTGTAACCGGTTAATTTCCCAAAATACCCGGTTTCGTAACCGTTTAACCGGTACTGTCCTACCCTACTTGTGGTTAAAGCATTTTTCTAGGTGATATTCGGGTTGAAATGGTCAATTAGTTTATCAAAACAAAAAGTCTTTCAAATATCCATAAATCATGTTGTGAAGATTGAAGGACTTCTAAACGAAATTATCGCGATTTATTTAAACCTGGACGAGCAACTGCTTTTGATGATTTGTTTTTTTTTCTTTATTTTTGACCGACGCGCTCGGAGAAAACGGTCTCATAGTCGGGGAAGCTCTAAAACTGGGAGGTCTTTGCCTTCGGTGAGCCAGGAGACGATGGACGCCTTCGGCGTGTTCGATGCTGTCAGTGTACAGTAGTGCTGGACGAGACCTAAAATTTTCCGAGACTCGAGACTTGACCCCGAGACTCGAGACCGAGACTTGACCCCAAGACTCGAGACCAAGACCCAAAAAACCCGAGACTTTTCTCAAGTCGAGACTAAGACTCTCGTGCAGCACTAGTGTACAGCAGGCGAACGACGAAAGCGACGGAGTGCCGGGCCTTTTGTGGACGAAAGTGCCGCTGGCAGCCGCCGCGGAGTTCGTTGAATCAGCAGTCGGCGGAAATTCATTTCCTCCTGCGCAGAAGGAATTGGTGCGCAAATGTTTTTATAATCATTTTTGATTTTTGCCGAGGAAGGGCGGTGGTTCTTTCATAACAAAAACGTTCCTCCATTAATAAAATTTTTTAAATAAATTTCCAAAATATTTTTTAATTAAAATGAGTGCAAAAAAAAGATTTAAAAAAAAATTAATCACATCTTACTGAATTTTTGCTTCAATTTCTAAATAAATATTGCCAATTTTTATAAAAATTCTCCCGGCGGCGCCTGTCGGCAGTGCCGGACCCTTACCACTCCTAAAAGCTTCAAAAAAATGCCATATTTTTACATTTTTGGTTTTAAATTTCTTAAAAAATGGAGTCAAAAGATCAAAATTTTCTCGGCGGCGCCTATCGGCTAAAATCCCAAAATTCTTTGCGACGGTGCCTGCCGGCACCGTCGGACACTCCTTCCCAGAAATAAAAGCACTACCCGTACCCGCAATTTCAATCTTATGCGGACAATGAGGTCGAAGGTGAAAATTAACAATTACATATGTACTGAGAAAAAAATTCGTAATTTTTGGTTTAAAAATTGGGAACAATTTTCATCAAGCAAAAGTCCGTTCATTTGTCAGCTTTTTCCGTCGCAACTCCGTGGACTCGTCTCCGGCCGTCGGTGTATGGACACCGCCGTCCAATTGCTTGCCCGCTGGAATGGAAAAAAGCGCATCAAATATCCAATCAAAAAGTGGTCCAAAGTCTGATCATAGAATTGGATCAGTTCAGTCAAAGGATTTAAAATTTGCTGAACTTTATGCTCTGAATTTGCTGAATTTAGCGAACAGAAAAAAAGTATTACAGATTTTACCCATTTAAGTTCAATGGGTTAATTAGGGTTAACACCAGGGTGTATCGTATTGTAATTAATACTATATTAGGATTTATTAATTAGGGTAGTTCACGGTCGGTTAACCGAACCGAAACCGAAAACCGGTTTTTCGGTTTAAAAAATACACCCCTAATAGTGGAATTTTATGGGAGTTTGTTGATGAATTTTTATTTCATTTTTTTGATTGGACCAATTCACTCAATATCTAAAAAATGAATAACCTTTCGGGGAACTAATCGTCGTAAATACAAACGCAGCGGCAAAATTGTGTACCGAATGCCAAAATTCACGCAATTTTCTGAAGGGCATGGGCCGAAGAAAGTGTTCAGTGCCCGGATTGCCATGGCGAAGCTTGATCAAACATTGTGATGATTACATTGGCATTTTACTGCAGTGCAATGGCGATGTAACTGTTGGGCGGTCTCAATTTGTCAACACTTGGAAAATCTTCAATAAATCCCATAAATAATAAATATTTTTAAGACGCGGCCTGAACTTGTCGAGCGACTGTTGAATTTAGTTTTGTTTTTGCAAGGAAAACGGGCGAATGCCTTAGGCAGCGAAAATGTCGTCACATTTTTAATGCAATCGAAAATTATAGGGGTCAAATTCAAGGTGATCGAATAAAATAAATAATATTTTAAATATTTGTTTTATTTTAAGGATTGATGGAGCAGATCAGTGCGGCATCATTCCCATGAAAGTAGATACAAAAAATGCATTTTCTTTGATTAATTTAAATTTTAGGAACAAATTCTTGAATTCACCAAAATTGGGTACACTTTTTTTCAAAAGCCATGGCGATCCGTTGAATCACTGCGCATTGAGTAATAGGCGTTAATGTTAATAAGTATTATTAATAAATAAATTTTCAAAAATAGTATGATCGTCGTGTCTATTTTATGTATTTCTGATTCTTTCGGGCTATATTTGGATTCTTCGAGGACTAAATTACAACAAACATTAACAAAAACAAAAAGTCTTTGAGGCTAAAGAATGAAATTTTTGAAAATGCGAACAGAGGGATTCGGGCTAGTTTTAGGATTTCGGGTGGCGGAGGTTTTTTGTTTATTGTTACCAATTAATAGAGCATTTTTGGGCTTCTTCCCATTCGGCTTTTTTCTCCAGTCAGCAAGCACCGCCTTTATTTGTTAGTCCCTTTTTCTTCGGGGTTCGGGATGAAATCTTTGGGATTCGAACCGGTGGGACTCATTTGTCAAGCTCTTTTTAGCTCGGGGGGTTCGAGACAATTTTGACCGTGGAAGGTTCAGGCATGTCAACAGATATCCGCATATCCGGATATCCGCGGATTACCCGGATATGGATGGATACGGATAAGGAATTTCAAAAATGCGACGGATACGGATTCAAAAGGCACGGATAATCCGGACAGGATTTAAGAAATTGTGTCCATGGACATCCCTGGGAAGGATTCAGACGAGGGAGTCATATTTGGCTTAAGAAGCTTCAGACCGGTAGCCATGCCATCTTTAGGGGGTATAAATTTTCTCAGAAATTTGCTCCGAATATGATTTTGGAGTTCAGATTTGTCAAAGATTTTAAACACAAAAGAATCTTTATATAAAAGCATGATGCCCAATGAATGAATTGGTCTTTTTGGATATCGGGGCTCTCTGGTCGGTTGTTGGTGCTTCTCAAACCCGTCATCCTCAGCGCGTTCAACGCTCACATCTCCATCATCCAACGAATAAGCACGCCTAAAAATTGATTAAATTTATAAAAGTGTTGATTTTTTGCCACCAAAAATTTAAAAAAAGCATCGAAATTTGTTCTTTTAAAACTACCGGCAAAAAAAAGCAGAAAGGCAAAGGTAAAATTGCAGAGGAAAGACCATCTGTGGGGAAAAACATTTAAAATTCGGAATAGAATTAATGGGCACAACAAATAACACGCGGACGGTTCGGCAATTAACACTTTCGCTAAAATACTGAAAATTTCTTTATTCCTGGAACGGAAGTAAAGTACCGTACCGCCACGTCCGATCTATGCCAATAACTAAAGCCCGGACTTGAGTACATCGAGAAGGTGAACGGAAAATTGGGCACCGGAAAATTGGGCACCAAAGATTTTCGGAAATTTGGGCACCGAAAATTGGGCACCAGGGAAAATTGGGCACCAAGATATTTTGTGTTTTTTGTTCTAACTTTTTTCAAACAACTCTAAACGCTCAGCTTTTTTTTGCAAAAAGATTCTCCACACTAAATGCTGTCAAATGGTATTAACTTCCTATCCTGTGGACTTTTAAAAATGTTGTAAGCTGAAAAATGGTTCTTTTCCAAGAAAACTCGCACCCATCTTCCCTAACTTTGTTTATACTAAGTCTAACTAGTTGCAATTAGTATCAATAAAAAGATCTATTCGCGTTGAATACATAGCAAAAGAAAGCTGAGCGTTTAGAGTTGTTTGAAAAAAGTTAGAACAAAAAACACAAAATATCCTGGTGCCCAATTTTCCCTGGTGCCCAATTTTCGGTGCCCAATTTTCCGAAAATCTTTGGTGCCCAATTTTCAGGCATTCATCGAGAATCCCGAAAAATTCAAAATGGAGTTCAGATTCGGATTTGAGAATCGATTGAGATTTCAATCAAAAAAACTCGATTCTCTGTAAAGTTTATCGATCGAAAATCTCAGATCTCTGTACTGTCTGGGTTCTGGACACGACAATGGTTGTTTTACAAACACCACCGGATCCCAGAAATTTAGAAAATGCTTTTTTAAAACAGAATTTAGTAAAATTTCATTGGCATCTGGTTAACAACATCCATGGCACCCACCATCCATGCCGAATAGACGCGCATTCGCATAAAGACAAATGCCATTGCACACCAGAAGAACAAAGAGAGCATACTGTACTCATCAATTTGGCGTCCACGAATTGCCTAATTTAAATAAATAATAATAAATATATAATTATCAATAAAATAATTGACAAAACTAAAATAAATTATAATTTTGTAAAAAAAAATATTTTCAATCAAAATCAATTAAATGAAATTTATATAAAGTAATGAACAAAAACTCACATTCAGCGGGTCCAGCCAGGTCATCAGGACGAGTGCTGGAAGTGTCCAGCAAAGCGTGTGTAATTTCTGCCCAATCAATGGTGACAATTTGGTCCATGCAATTGGCTTCTGACGACCAATTGCATCCGAATACGTCTTATATGTGTAGTAGGGGCCTTAAATCCAAATTTTTAATGACCAAAAACAAACAAAAAATATATTCACTCATCATTCTCTGACCTGTGAACAGTCCGGTGAAGCTGTACAAGTAAGTGAACGCCTCGATGGCATTTGGCTCATGGCGATCCGTCGTTGTTGTGGTTGTGGTTTGATTCTCGTCGCCATTTGTTCCACCTTCATCGTGCACCTTCTTCGCCCGTCGAATGTCGGCAATTTCATAGGCCAGACCGATCACCTGTAAAGAATAAATAAAAGTATATGACGACGATGGCATTTTCTTTAGAAAAAATAGAATTTTGTTTTCATCGATTGATCACCACCAATCCACAACGACCAACCCGCAGTGTCATGATCAGCTGAATGGCATTGCTGACAAATTCCAGGCGAGGAAGTCCCACAAAATGTTGGCATCGAAGCAGTGCCAAAATTGTGCCCAACATCACAAAATGCAACCCTGAATTTATCAAAATAAATAATTAAAAATTTAATTTTTAGACTAGGAAAAATTCACGCCTACCGTGCGGAATTGTTGGTCGTTTGCGGCAGTCAGTGTCGCCACCGCCTGCTTCTTTCTCCGCCGCATGCGGTTTAGATGGTAGACTTGGGCGGTACTGAAAAAAAAGTTTTTTTTTAAATTTGTTTTTTTATCAAATAACATACACTGCGGCGTTCTCCGTCGCTGCTGCCCCGCCACCGCCTTCTCCACCACCGCCGCCGTCACCAAAGATGCTCCAGAGCATCAGTGCCATCAACACCAGCAGCCACAGCATCGTTGTGGCGTTTGGGGCACTCAAACGCAACCAGCGGGCAAGGGACATAGCAAAAAGCATTAATGATTGAATCATTGAAATCTAAAAAAAGACTTTGTAATCCTTTCTTTTTTTAATCAAAAAAAAATATCAGTTTTTCCAAATCCTAAAAATGTTTTGAAAACTTTTAATTTTAAGGGTGCATTGCGCCAAAAAAAAGTCAATTTTATGGGGGCTACTTTGAAAAAATTGAAACAAAAAAAAAAGTCGTCAGTAGCCGAATTGTCCATAATAAAGAAAAAGCATTCTTTCAAGGTCCCATCCGCCAAATTTTTTCTAAGATCAGTTACAATCAATTTGGCCGCCGAAAACATTTGAAAATAATTGAAAAGACCAATTAAATAAAGGGCATCAAAAGTTTAGTAATTCCAATACCTTTTTTAGAAAAATTATTTGTTTTTGGCGTACTGTTATAGAAATTTTCAAATATTTTAAAGCACCTTTTAAAAATTTCCTTCATTCCAAAAATCCGATCTTTAGGCGTGTATTTTCCCGAAATTTCGGGTAATTTACCCGAACCCGAAATTTCGCCCATCCCTGGTCCGAATCCCACCAGCAGCAGGAGTGGCGATTCCGGATATCTGATGCTTTAGCATCTTTTTGTGGTTTTTCGATAAGCCAATGATGCTTTTTTTGAAAATGATTTTGACCGTGGAAGGACCAGGCATGTCCACAGATATCCGGATATCCGCGGATTATCCGGATATGGATGGATACGGATAAGGAATTTCAAAAATGCGACGGATACGGACGGAAAAAATCCTCTTATCCGATATATCCGCGAATATGCGGATAACGGATACGAATTTCAAAAAATGAAACGGATACGGATTCAAAAGGTACGGATAATCCGGACAGGATTTAAAAAATTGTGTCCATGGACATCCCTGGGAAGGATTCAGACGAAGGAGTCATATTTGGCTTGGCGAGCTTCAGACCGGTAGCCATGCCATCTTTAGGGGGTATAAATTTTCCCAGAAATTTGCCCCGAATATGACTTTTGGAGTTCAGATTTGTCAGTCAAGGATTTTAAACATTTTAAACACAAAAGAATCTTTATATAAAAGCATGATGCACAATGAATGAAGTTGTCTTTTTGGATATTGGGGCTCTCTGGTCGGTTGTTGGTGCTTCTCAAACCCGTCATCCTCAGCGCGTTCAACGCTCACATCTCCATCATCCAACGAATAAGCACGCCTAAAAATTGTAATTTATAAAAGTGCCGATTTTTTGCCACCAAAAATTTTTAAAAATCATTGAAATCATTTGTTTTCTTTTAAAGTTACCGCCAAGAAAAAGCATGAAGGTAAAGGTGAAGTTGCAGAGGGACATGACACCGCCGCCTTTTTCAATTGAAGCTTTGAAAACAATGTAGCGGCGCAACAAACGGAGGAGGAGGCGAGAGGCGAAGATCGAGGCGCCATCACCACAGTCAATGGTTCAACTTTGTTGCATAAGCTCGTAAGGCAAAATTGGCATTCGGCGGGTCTGCCACCCTCTTTGGCACAAATTGGGTCCAACTCTTCGTCAAAGCATTTCTTGTAATTAGCACATGAGTTGACGATGAATATGTCGCTACCACGTTCTGCGCAAAATTTTTTGTTTGAAATAGTAATTGTTTTTATTTACTTTTGTTTCGAACTGTTGATTAAGCCAGGTACAACGGTTCGGGGTACGGGAAGGGAAGTTTCGAACTGTTGATTAAGCCAGGTACAACGGTTCGGGGTACTGGGAGGGCAGTTTCGAACTGTTGATTAAGCCAGGTACAACGGTTCGGGTGCGGGGAATGCAGTTTTGATCTGTTGATTAGTGGAAAAAGCATTTTTGAACCAATTTGGATCAAAAAATTTCGATCACGCCCCAAAAGGGACCCCTTTTTCTGCATTAATGAACTTAAAATACTTAAGATCACTCAACACTGAACAAAGTTATGAATTTTTAAAACATTCAATGAATTTACCCACCCAAAAAAAATAAAAAATTTGAAATTTGTGACCAAAAATATTTTTAAAAATTCGGAAATAGTTATTTAAATTCTTTAAAATAGTTTCCACATCATTTAAAGACACAATAAATTCATTTCAATAAAATTTGGAATAAAAATTATTTGGATCAGATTCCAAAAGGGTCCCCCCTTTGGGTTTGAATCCAAAACCCACTTTTCTGATCATAACTCGGTTTAGTCTCACCGCTTTAAATCCAACTAAAATAGTTTCTAATAGAGAAAAAAATTAGCTATTTATCTAATGAGAGAATTTTTGAAAATCCTTATTCAAAAAAATTTTATGATTTTTTTTGTGAAAAATTCGTTTTTTTCGAAAAATTTACCATAACTTTTTCATTCCAAAGCTTTTCACAAAACTATTTATCAAAAAAATAGCGCTTATTTTTGTGCATTTTATGATACCAAATTCATTGGAAATGCTATTTTTCAAAAAAAGTTATGAATTTTCATAACATTCCCCCAATTTTGGTGACCAAAAAATGAAAATTCAAAAAATTTCCAAACAACCCACAAAAATATTTTTAAAAACTCGGGAATAATTTGTAATAATTTTAGAAAATGTTTCTACAACCATAGATGTGCACAGAAAGTCGGAAAAAATCATTTTATCCAAGCGGATCCGAACCCCCACCCGGCCTCCCGCACCCCCACCACTCACCACTACACCACCCTGGACTTGGCTGGCAAAAACCGTTTTTCGGAATTTTCCGGCAAAATAAACACCAATCGAAAGCTCTCGAGAAGTTGAGTCTTGAAAGTATTTTTTATTTTTTTTAAAATCCATCCCTAAAAAAGTTAGGCACAAAAAACCGAAAAACCTTCGAGGGGGCCTAGCTCGAAAATTTCAAAAAATTTTCGCACCAACTAAACACCATTCGACGCAGCTCGAAAAGCTTTACAATAATGGAGAAGATCGCAAAGAGCTGCGGGCAAAGCAAAAAAAGTTAGGGACAAAAAACGAAAATCGGCACTCCGACCCAGCAATTTTGCTCGATTTTTACTGATCAGGCTTTTGCTCTGATCAAAAAGTGATCTGTTACGAACTTGTCGGAAACACATTGGTACATCCCCCTTTCACCGGGTGCTAAGCAATTGGAGCAAAAGGAAAAATTTCGTAACACTAAAACTGCGCTTTGTACCCGCAACTCGGCTCCTGGGCCTCACCTGTCCACCGTACTGAAAAGTCTATAGTTTTCCTGAATGCGCCTCAAAAAGTTGCTCAACCAATGTGCGAGTGTCGGCACGCCTCCGGCGCGCCGAAAGCTCAAATCCTTTTTTGAGACGAGTTCCAAGTTTATTCTAAGATATATAGAGGAACTAGTGGAGTGCTGTACAACCCTTTCTGTGTGCCAGGTAAAGCGCTTACGCGCTTATCGAGCTTCGCTACCTAGTTCCGGGTTCGGGTTGTGCAGTTAGAACTGTTGATTAAACGGTTTGGGCGGGCGGGCCCCAATTTGAATGGACGAGAAGAGTGTGCTTGTTTAATGAAAAAGAACTGCATTGATTTGGAGGAAATACATTCACTTGGGCTTAATTAAAGCTGTGTAGTGCGCGGGTTTGCCCTCCGGTGTAGTAAAATATGGGCATTTTGGTCTGTAGGAGCGGACGAAGTTCTTCGGAACTCCGTCCGCTCCTACACAGGTATGACCGCTACACAGAATTTTATCTGTTCAAAGTCTGTCATACTATTTGAAGTGATGTTTGTGGCAGGTACAACGATTTGTGGTATTAAATAATAAATTTTCATCAAATAACGAATAACATAAATTAAACAACTGCAAATTTAACAAAATAAATGTGTATCGTTTTCCATTTCGCTACGTCCAGCTGTAGGTACTTATCTAACGACCGTAAAAATTGGTTCCGCTGCCAACAGCCTGCACGTTTGAAAAGCAACAGTCTTCACGGCTTTTGCGCACATTTTCAGACTGGGAATTACGACGGCCGGGGAAGTTTCCAGTCCTTTCGCGTTCTGCTGGAGCCTTAAAGTTGCAGCGTCCTTGCACGTTAAGAAAGCTTTCTTGGCTTCCGCGCTCATTTTTAACCTGGGATTTACGACGAGCGGGAAAGTTTCCAGTCCTTTCGCGTTCAGCTGCAGCCTTAAAGTTGCTGCGACTTGGCACGTTACCCTTGGCATTTGCAACCGAAGATGCACCCGTGCCCTCGGTTGGAATGCGCAATTTCTTCTTACTACCGCTTGTCTCTGTATTTTATTTAGTAGTCAACTATGTAAAAATATAAAAATGCAAACCCTTTGCAACGGAACATGCACCCGTGCCCTCGGTTGGAATGCGCAATTCCTTCTTACTACCGCTTGTCTCTGTATTTTATTTAATAGACAACTATAGCAACGAATAAACAAATGCAAACCCTTTGCAACGGAAGTTGTGCTCTTGCGTTCGTGCGCAATTTTCGTTTTCGCCTTTGTTGACATCAAAAGTAACTCACAATTAAGGAATAATTAGTAGTAACTACAAAATTAAAAAAGTATCAACACATAGCGGGAGAAGTATATTATCTTTACAAAAAGTCAACAAACTCAGTTCTACACAATCATTCTTAGTTACTACACAACTCATGTCGTAAATACACAGACTTTTTAGAACGCCATACCCTAACCAAAGTCTGTCATACTGACAAAAAGCAATATACTACACAGCTCTTACTACACAGTTATTAGTCACTTCTTATGTGTGTCATACTGACAAAATCCAATCCTTTATATAGTTTTTTGAGTTGCCATAGGCAATTTTAGTATTGTAGTTACTACACAGCCTTTATTTGTAGTTACTACACAACTCATATAACTACAAAGATATTAGCCATTTCTTATGTGTGTCATACTGACAAAACCCTATCCACTACACAACTCATTACTACACACCTGATTCGTGACTACACAGTTATTAGCATTTAAAGTTTTTTCACTTTGTATTCCAGGTACAACAAAAAGAGACAAACATGAATAAAGTTCAAATTCGTGTTCAGCGTATCAAATTTATTGGAAAAAGATATTTTTGATGAAATTTGGACCGAAAAATTTTTCTATGTCATCCCAAAAGGGTCCCCCCTTTGGGTTTGAAATCCAAAAACACTTTTTCGACTATAACTCGGATTTGTGTTAATGTTTTAAAATCAACTAAAATAGTTTCTAATAGAGCAAAAAATTAGCTATTTTTCTAATTAATGTGTTTTTGAAAATCTCTATTCAAAAAAATTTTATGAATTTTTTTGTGAAAAATTCCTTTTTTTCGAAAAATTGACCATAACTTTTTGAATTCAAACCCTTTCATCAAATACTTTTAACCCAAAAATTGCGCTTATTTTTCTGCATTTCATAACACCAAAGTCATTCAAAAAGCTTTACTTTGAGAAAAGTTATGAATTTTTTACTTATTCCCCCAATTTTGCTGACCAAAAAAATGAAAAATCCACAATTTTCCAAATAACCCACAAAAATATTTTTAAAAACTCGGAAATAATTTAAAAGAATTTTAGAAATTGTTTCCTCCATCGTAAATAGCAATAGAAAGCGGGAAAAAATGATTTCAGCCAAGCGGATTCGAACCCCCACCCGACCCCCCCCCCCCCACACCCCCACCACTCACCACTACACCACCGTGGACTTGGCTGGCAAAAAACGTTTTTCGGAATTTTCGGGCAAAATAAACACCAATCGATAGCTCTTCAAAAGTTGAGTTTTCAAAGCGATCTTTATTTTGCCTGAAATGTACGTGAAAAAAAGTTAATGACAAAAAACCGAAAAACCTTCTAGGGGGCCTAGCTCGAAATTTTCAAAAAATTTTTCATCAAACTAAACACCATTCGACGCAGTTTTCAAAACTCTACAATAATGGAGAAAATCGCTAAGCGTTATGGGCAAACCAAAAAAAGTTAGGGACAAAAATCGTTTTTCAAAATTTCGACCCAGCAATTTTTGCCAATTTCTGCAGGTCAGGCTTTTGCTCTGATCAAAAAGTGATCAACAACAAAGTTGTCCCAAACATCCCAACTTAAAATCCTCCCACAGAGTGCTAAGCGATTGGAGCAAAAAGAAAAAAAATTTCCTTTGTGTAAGTGCCCATTTGACCCGCAACTCGCTCGCTGGGCCTCAGTTGGCCACCGTACTGAAAAGTCTATAATTTTCCTGGAAGCGCCTCAAAAAGTTGAAGAAGCAATCCACAACTTCCAGCGCGCCTTCGGCGCGCCGTCTTGAGATTTCCTTTTTCGGCGCGAAACTCCTTATCATTCTAACGTATATATAATTAAAAAATCTTTTCCGAGTCCCTGATTGCTCTTAGAAATTTTCTCTCCAACGCGGAAAATTGCTCTCCGTGATTCATCCCCGAATTTTTCTATTTACCTTTTCTTTCATCACCACTGCTAGCCATAACCAGGAAAGAGTGGCTTAGGCCTAAGCCTAACGCGCCTCAAGTTTCTAACTTTTCCTCTGTTAGTTCTAATTCATCCAAAAATATTTTTAAAAATCGGAAACAGTTTAAAAGGTCTTTAAAAATTGTTTACTCCTCAATACACACTCACCGAATCATTAACGCATGAGAACATTAATTTCCAAATATTTTGGTTAATTTTTTAGAAATTCATCAATTTCTGCAAGGTCGTCAACTCCAGTGATGTCCCGGTTCCGGAACCGCGGTTCTGAAACCGGCCGGGACATCACTGGTCAACTCCCGCCACCCCTGCACACTAACAAAGAGTTTTTACATTTAATTACGCCCATTTTAATTTGTTTTTTGCATAATTTTGTGCAAATTGTAAATGCTTGAATTAAAATTTAAAATTCCAACCGTCCAAACAACGATAGGTCTGGCATTGTTCTCTGTCTTTTAGAAATCCAAAAGTTCCCCATTTCTGACAATCGGTAGTATACGCAGATTCCTTATTAAATCTCTCCATAAACTTGTTAAGCTCTTCTGGCGGAGTGCCATCACTATGTTGGAGCAAACGGAAGCAATCATCATCTAAAATGTTTTTAAAAGTTTAAAAATACCTTAACAACAAACAAACATTCTTACTTTTGTTATGTTATAAAGAAAAATTTTCCTAATTAATCAAAGATTCATTTTTTATTAAGTGTAATAATTGTTTGAAAAAACAACACAGCACCTATGGTGTCAAACCACCACCCTCCCCGGATGAGGCCGGGAAGAGCAAGCGCTGTGAGAAAAGCAAAAACGGTCACAACAGATTTGGAGATGCGCATTTGTTGCCGGAATTTGGGGTTGGATTAAATTGGGAATTGAGGAAATATTTCTTTAAAAATCTGAAAAAATGATTAAAATCAGGCATGGGCACGGACACGAATTTTTGTATCCGTATCCGTCTTTCCCTCAAAATTTTATATCCGGATATCCGTCCGATCTGTGGCGTTCCAAAATCCCATACCCGGATATCCGTCCGCATACTTAAGCCCACTAAATTTGCTCCAAAATTTGAAAAAATGATTCAAAGCAAATTTTTTCCGATCGCGTTGGTTATTGGGCTTTATAAGAACCGAAACTGATTTGGTGTGAGGGGAAAGCGGGTATTTATGCACATACCTTATCACTATGAGCTTCATACAAATCGAAAACAAAATCCCAGAGTTGTGATCGAAAACGGGTGAATAACCAACCCACATTCATCGATAAACCCCACACAAATCACACAAATTGTCCCCGGGGCGCTCTGATGATTCAGCAGTGGACGGTTCGGCAGTAGGCGTGTTAGAAACGCTATAACTTTTCTCTAACCCAACTAATCCGAATAAACTTAATATTTTTAAGAAGCTCTAAGTCTTTAGATTTTGTAAATGTAAAGAAACACTATATTGGACACTAAGAAATGTTATTGCCAAATAAATATAAAAAACTCTTATTTTCACACATTTGGCCATATAAGTTTTTTGTTTTAGTTGTAATAATCTAATTTTTTGAATATATATTAAGTTGATCAAATGCTTTCAGATGGTATTAAGTTTATTCTTGTTCGTCATTTGGCCATCCTTTGATCGGCCTTTAAATTCGCTTTTCCAATGCTACAAGTGTTGATTGTACATTTTGCCTATCTTTAACCTTCTCACATAAATTGTTAGTGGAAAAAAATAATGAAGCTAATGTGTAAATGAATCATAATACAAAAATTGTAAAAACAAATATTTAAATGAAAACAATGCGCCTAATTTGTAAGTGGGAAAAAGAGTTAAAGAAAGCTTTTGATTTATTTCCTTCTTTATTGGTGATAGAGATGAACTGGGCAATTTCAGTTAATATTTATTTAAATTTGTCTGCAGGCATAAAAATGTTGAAGTCTGATGAAGCTAATGTCATTAATCCCCAAAATTTTTTATTTTAAAAAGCTTGTATTTGTTGTCTGCATTTAGGGTATGGTGTACAAAAGTTATTTAGTCGTTTAATTAAAATAATTACATCATTCCGCATTTTTTGTAGGTCCGCAGCTACGCAACGAAATATGAAAGAACGATGAAACGTTTAAACAATTTTGTGGCACCACGGACAAAATTAGAATTTGAAACATCTTGAGGAATTTTGAATTACTACATGATAAAGTTTGACTACTTCAAATCCTCCGATAATTTTGTCAGAGCTCAGATTCAAAGTCTGTTTTCTTGAAAATGTAAATTCCAATCATTTTGTTTTGCTTTTCTGATCAGTGCCGGATTGTCCGGCAACCAATGGACGTCTTCAAATATGCCGTAGTCATCTCGTCTTTCTCACCGCGCTTGCTCTTTCCAGCCTCATTGGCCAGCCAGAAGTTACTTGCCCCGCATGTGCTGTGATGTTTAATGTTTTCTTAAAATTAATAAGATAATTTATTTAATAAAAATGTTTTTAAATAGACAGGGGGGCAACAAGGTGGTGGTGATCAACAGATAAAAAAAACGCAAAAATCAGTTTTAACAGCTGAAAATCATGATCAGCCTACGCAAAAATTATAGCCTTGAGGATGATCCAAATTGTTCGTCAAAAATATTTTTCAGATAGTCCGATTAAACGGAGACCATCAACTCGCTTTTTAGTGTTAAAACAATTTAATTGTATTTTAAACTTGCCTTTTTCTTTTTAATTTATGACCATATTGGTTCAACAAACCAGTAAAAATCGGCTTATGAACAAATTTATCTCAAAATTAGGAGTGTAAATTTGTCAGACATTTTCTTCTCATATTAATCCAGAAAATCGATGAATGAAAATGATCATGACTTTATTTGAAAATTAAACATTTCATTTTTACAATATTTTGCTGGAATCAAACCCAGACATTGAGTGAAGATATAAAAAAACAAATAACAATTTATCTATTATAAAACAATAATGGACAATACTCATTAAGTATTAAATATGGGTCCAACAAAACCGGTTACCCTTTAGTATGCATTAAATATCATCATTAAAAACAATAATTTCTATGTCCTGAATTTGGCCGCTTTTTATCGCAACATTTTGTTCGCTTTCAAGGCCAAAATAGTACCCAACATCACCAAGTGCAACCAAAAATACCTAAAAATTATTGAAATAAATTTAAAAATATTTAAAAATTCAATTTTTTGTTACATTTTGGACCACAGCCGAATAGTGTCCCACCCGTCCAACAACAAAAAGCCGCAGGCCATCATTTCAAATCCGCGCATCCTCATAAAGGACCATCTGAGGGGAAAAATATTTAAAAATTATGAAAAGAATAAATGGGCACAACAAATAACACGAGATCAGCCGGACGGTTCTCCACGCCAATAACTAAAACCCGGAGTTGAAGACTGATCGAGAATCCCGAAAAATCGTGAGTCTCGAAGTATCCCGTAAAAAATATAATCGATCGAGATTCGTTCGAGATCACTGAAAAAAATCAGAAATCCCGATAATCTCGCAAATCGGTAAAATTTCATCGATCGAGATTTGGATCGAGAATCTCGATCGGCCCGTGCTCTATCAATAACCCCAGAGGGCTGACAATATTTGTTGACCCATTGGACATTTAGATATCAGGCATTGGGTTGGATTGAGATTTGAACATCCAAACCCCTATGTTTTAATCGAATATGTTGATTCGAGAATCTCCAATTGTTGACTCAAAGATCTCGGAGAGCTCTCGATTTAATTGAATATTCGAAAGCAATTTACAAATGTCTAAGAAATGCTGGCCGTTCGTGGAACGCCTTGAACAGCCGATCCTCGGCACTGGTGCACAATGGGATGGTGAGAAATGAGAGGAAATAGCCGGGATGGATGCCGTGCCAGAACGCGCTCACAAACATTGTGTAGGGCATTCTGTGAGAAATGGAAATTTTGTCCAAAAACAGAAATTCGCGGTTAAATTTTAAGACACACCGGTACGCCCGGTTGGTACGACGGTAGACAAAGTTGGCCAGCCAAAACTGAACAGTCCTAAAAAATGGGTATAATAAGTTGACCGCCATTTCGAACCCCGGACCTGAATTAGAACATTTTTTTATATCGAAATTTTCCAAAAATCAAAATTGGCCTCAAATCATTAAATCATGAATTCGCTCATTATTTTTCAAATTCGGGTCTGCGATTCGAATTTCGAAATGGAGCTCAGATTAGGATTCCTCGACCCCCAAAACCCCCAAGAAACACGTTGCCATGACTTTTAAGAAACATTATATTTTTTCGAAAAATGGGGGGGGGGAGGGTAGCTTCAGTATTACCAAAAAAAAATGCATAATATTACAATTGCAAAAAAAAAATTGTCAAAAAACCCTCGCACCTGTTCCAAGCGCGCATTCCAGAACGGAACCCGTCCGAGTGCTCTACGCATGGAATGTCCAAATTCCGAATTGTTTCAGCATCCAACGCAACGGCAGGGTCATCGTAGTCCAAAGATCTGAAAATAAATATTATATTATTTGAAAAATTAGGAAGAATTTTGTTCTCACTGAAAGTGAGGGGACTGTTCATTTCTTGGCCCACTGCCAACTTCATTGTGCCCAGCGGCCGGGTAGATGCCAATGCCGGCCATCAGACAAATGGACTCGGCAACCTTAAATTTTAAATATTATTCGGGATCGTTGAAATTTAAAAAAAAGTGAAAAAAGGGACATGACTAAAACCCAGACTTAAGAATCGATCGAGATTTCAATCAAAAAAAACTCGATTCTCTGTAAAGTTTATCGATCAAAAATATCGATCCCTGTAAATTTTATCGATCGAAAATAGCAAATCTCTGTACTGTCTGGGCTCTGGACACGACAATGAAGGTTTGATTTTACAAACACCACCGGATCCCAGAAATTTAGAAAATGCATTTTAAACAGAATTTCGTAAAATTTCTTTGGCATCCGGTTAACACCATCCATGGCACCCACCATCCAAGCCGAATAGACGCGCATTCGCATGAAGACAAATGCCATTGCACACCAGAAGAACAAAGAGAGCATACTGTACTCATCAATTTGGTGTCCACGAATTGCCTAATTTAGATTGCAAATTTTTAACCTCAATTCCAAAAAATAAAGGAAAATTAATTAAATAAATAATCAATAAAATATTTGCTAAAAAACTAAAATAAATTATAATTTAAAAATATATTTTCAATCAAAATTAATTAAATGAAATTTATATAAAAAGTAATGAACAAAAACTCACATTCAGCGGGTCCAGCCAGGTCATCAGGACGAGTGCTGGAAGTGTCCAGCAAAGCGTGTGTAATTTCTGCCCAATCAATGGTGCCAATTTGGTCCATGCAATTGGCTTCTGACGACCAATTGCATCCGAATACGTCTTATATGTGTAGTAGGGGCCTTAAATCCAAATTTTTAATGACCAAAAACAAACAAAAAATATATTCACTCATCATTCTCTGACCTGTGAACAGTCCGGTGAAGCTGTACAAGTAAGTGAACGCCTCGATAGCATTTGGTTCATGGCGATCCGTCGTTGTTGTGGTTTGATTCTCGTTGCCATTTGTTCCATCTTCATCGTGCTCCTTCTTCGCCCGTCGAATGTCCGCAATTTCATAGGCCAGCCCAATCACCTGCAAAGAATAAATAACAAAATATGACGACGACGGCATTTTCTTTAGAAAAAATAGGAAAATATTGTATCAACAATTTATTCATTATTTTCAAATTTTGTTGTCCTCAATTGATCACCACCAATCCACAACGACCAACCGACCCGCAGTGTCATGATCAGCTGAATGGCATTGCTGACAAATTCCAAGCGAGGAAGTCCCACAAAATGTTGGCACCGGAGCAGTGCCAAAATTGTGCCCAACATCACAAAATGCAACCCTGAATTTATCAAAATAAATAATTAAAAATTTAATTTTTAGACTAGGAAAAATTCACGCCTACCGTGCGGAATTGTTGGTCGTTTGCGGCAGTCAGTGTCGCCACCGCCTGCTTCTTTCTCCGCCGCATGCGGTTTAGATGGTAGACTTGGGCGGTACTGAAAAAAAAGTTTTTTTTTAAATTTGTTTTTTTATCAAATAACATACACTGCGGCGTTCTCCGTCGCTGCTGCCCCGCCACCGCCTTCTCCACCACCGCCGCCGTCACCAAAGATGCTCCAGAGCATCAGTGCCATCAACACCAGCAGCCACAGCATCGTTGTGGCGTTTGGGGCACTCAAACGCAACCAGCGGGCAAGGGACATAGCAAAAAGCATTAATGATTGAATCATTGAAATCTAAAAAAAGACTTTGTAATCCTTTCTTTTTTTAATCAAAAAAATATATCAGTTTTTTCAAATCTTAAAAATGTTTGAAAACTTTTAATTTTATGGGTGTATTGCGCAAAAAAAAAGTCAATTTTATGGGGGCGGAAGTGTACATCGCGTCCGAACAACTCGGCTATGAATGACTTTTTTTTGTTACACAAATTTAAGAGTAGGTATGTAGTTTGAAAAAATTGAAATAAAAAAAAAGTCGTCAGTAGCCGAATTGTCCATAATAAAGAAAAAGCATTCTTTCAAGGTCCCATCCGCCAAATTTTTTCTAAGATCAGTTACAATCAATTTGGCCGCCGAACACATTTGAAAATAATTGAAAACACCAAAAAAGTTTAGTAATTCCAATACCTTTTTTAGAACAATTATTGTTTTTGGCGTACTGTTATATCAATTTTTAAATATTTTAAAGCACCTTTTAAAAATTTTCTTCATTCCAAAAATCCGATCTTTAGGCGTGTATTTTCCCAAAATTTCGGGTAATTTACCCGAACCCGAAATTTCACCCATCCCTGGTCCGAATCCCACCACCAGCGACAGGAGTGGCGATTCCGGATATCTGATGCTTTAGCATCCTTTTTGTGGTTTTTCGATAAGCCAATGATGCTTTTTTTGAAAATGATTTTGACCGTGGAAGAATCAGGCATGCCCACAGATATCCGGATATTCGCAGATTATCCGGATATGGATGGATACGGATAAGGAATTTCAAAAATGCGACGGATACAAATTTCAAAAAATGAAACGGATACGGATTCAAAAGGTACGGATAATCCGGACAGGATTTAAAAAATTGTGTCCATGGACATCCCTGGGAAGGATTCAGACGAAGGGAGTCATATTTGGCTTGGCAAGCTTCAGACCGGTAGCCATGCCATCTTTAGGGGGTATAAATTTTCTGAGAAATTTGCGCCGAATATGACTTTGGAGCTAAGATTTGTCAATCAAGGATTTTAAACACAAAAGAATATTTATGATAAAAGCACCATGAACAATGAATGAAGTTGTCTTTTTGGATATTGGGGCTCTCTGGTCGGTTGTTGGTGCTTCTCAAACCCATCATCCTCAGCGCGTTCAACGCTCACATCTCCATCATCCAACGAATAAGCACGCCTAAAAATTGTAATTTATAAAAGTGCCGATTTTTTGCCACCAAAAATTTTTAAAAATCATTGAAATCATTTGTTTTCTTTTAAAGTTACCGCCAAGAAAAAGCATGAAGGTAAAGGTGAAGTTGCAGAGGGACATGACACCGCCGCCTTTTTCAATTGAAGCTTTGAAAACAATGTACGGCGCAACAAACGGAGGAGGAGGCGAAGAAGGCGAAGATTGAGGCCCCATTACCACAGTCAATGGTTCAACTTTGTTGCATAAGCTCGTAAGGCAAAATTGGCATTCGGCGGGTTTGCCACCCTCTTTGGCACAAATTGGGTCCAACTCTTCGTCAAAGCATTTCTTGTAATTAGCACATGAGTTGACGATGAATATGTCGCTACCACGTTCTTACCGCAAAAATTTTTTTTAAAATAGTAATTGTTTTTATTTATTTTTTTCAACCATTAACGCATGAGAACCCAAATATTTTGGTTAATTTTTTAGAAATTCATCAATTTCTGCAAGGTCGTCAACTCCCGCCACCCCTGCACACTAACAAAGAGTTTTTACATTTAATTACGCCCATTAATTTGTTTTTTGCATAATTTTGTGCAAATTGTAAATGCTTAAATTTAAAATTTAAAATTCCAACCGTCCAAACAACGATAGGTCTGGCATTGTTCTCTGTCTTTTAGAAATCCAAAAGTTCCCCATTTCTGACAATCGGTAGTATACGCAGATTCCTTATTAAATCTATCCATAAACTTGTTAAGCTCTTCTGGCGGAGTGCCATCACTATGTTGGAGCAAACGGAAGCAATCATCATCTAAAATGTTTTTAAAAAGTTTAAAAATACCTTAACAACAAACAAACATTCTTACTTTTGTTATGTTATAAAGAAAAATTTTCTTAATTAATCAAAGATTCATTTTTATTAAGTGTAATAATTGTTTGAAAAAACATCACAGCACCTATGGTGTCAAACAACCACCCTCCCCGGATGAGGCCGGGAAGAGCAAGCGCTGTGAGAAAAGCAAAAACGGTCACAACAGATTTGGAGATGCCCATTTGTTGCCGGAATTTGGGGTTGGATTAAATTGGGAATTGAGGAAATATTTCTTTAAAAATCTGAAAAAATGATTAAAATCAGGCATAGGGCACGGACACGAATTTTTGTATCCGTATCCGTCTGCCCTCAAAATCTCATATCCGTTATCCGTTCGTATCCGTGGCGTTCCAAAATCCCATATGCCGGATATTCGTCCGCATTATTTAAGCCCACTAAATTTGCTTCCAAAATTTGAAAAAATGATTCAAAGCAAATTGTTTCCGATCGCGTTGGTTATTGAGCTTTATAAGAAAATGTTATCAGATTTTTCAATGAATACATTTTATAATCTCTCATCCATTTTTAGGTAATTGAGTCTAAAATGAACTAATTATTTATTTAAATGCTTAGATTTTTTTATTCCTAAAATTTTTCAAAGTTGTAAGGTATGACGGATATCCGCGGATATTAGGGTCTTATCCGTCCGTTATCCGTCCGTATCCGGATATATCCGCGGATATCCGGATGCCCGTGCCCATGCCTGATTAAAATCAAATTTTTTGTTTTAATTCAGTACATTTAAAATTAGGCAAAATGGAAGCTAATCATGTTTCAACCTAACTTAACCTCAAAAATTTAAAATCAAATTTTTTGGGAAGAAGTCATAGAACAAACACAGACTTTTTGACTAACAATGCAAGGTTTGGGAGGTTTGAATAAAGCCCGGCCGGGACCGGTTCGCCCCCAAACCTTAACATACCCGCCCCAAAGCCTCGGGTAAAACCCCTAATTTAAATTGCTAAATAGGGCACCCCAGTCCCAGAGGGGAAAGCGGGTATTTATGCACATACCTCATCACTATGAGCTTCATACAAATCGAAAACAGAACCCCAGAGTTGTGATCGAAAACGGGTGAATAACCAACCCACATTCAGCGATAAACCCCACACAAATGTCCCGGGGGCGCTCTGATGATTCAGCAGTGGACAGTTTGGCAGTAGGCGTGTCAGAAACGCTATAACTTTTCTCTAACCCAACTAATCCGAATAAACTTAATGTTTTTAAGAAGCTCTAAATCCTTAGATTTTGTAAATGTAAAGAACAACTATATTGGAAAACACTAAGAAATGTTATTGCCAAATGAATATAAAAAACTCTTATTTTCACACATTTGGCCATATAAGTTTTTAGTTTTAGTTGTAACAAGAATTGTAAAAACAAATATTTTAAATGAAAAAGAATGTGCCTAATTTGTAAGTGGGAAAAAGAGTTAAAGAAAGCATTTGATTTCGTTCCTTCTTATTGGGTGATAGAGATGAACTGGGCAATTTCAGTTAATATTGATTTAAATTTGTTGAAGTCTGATGAAGCTAATGTCATTAATCCCCGTAATTTTTTATTTTTAAAAACATTTAGGGTATGGTGTACAAAGTTATTTAGTCGTTTAATTAAAATAATTACATCATTCCGCGTTTTTTGTAGGTCCGCAGCTACGCAACAGAATATGAAAGAACGATGAAACGTTAAAGCAATTTTGTGGCACCACGGGCAAAATTAAAATTTGAAAGATCTTGAGAAATTTTGAATTACTACATGATAAAGTTTGACTACTTCAAATCCTCCGATAATTTTGTCAGAGCTCAGATTCAAAGTCAGTTCTCTTGAAAACAACCAATCGACGTCTTCAAATATGCCATAGTCACTTCTCGTCTTTCTCACCGCGCTTGCTCTTTCCAGCCTCATTGGCCAGAAGTTACTTGCCCCGCATGTGCTGTGATGTTTAATGTTTTCTTAAAATTAACAAGATAATTTATTTAATAAAAATGTTTTTAAATAGACATGGGGGCAACAAGGTGGTGGTGATCAACAGATAAAAAAACGCAAAAATCAGTTTTAGCAGCTAAAAATCATGATCAGCCTACGCAAAAATTACAGCCTTGAGGATGATGCCAAATTATTAGTCAAAAATATTTTTCAGATAGTCCGATTAAACGGAGACCATCAACTCACTTTTTTAGTGTTAAAACAATTTTATTGTATTTTAAACTCGCCTTTTTCTTTTTAATTTATGACCATATTGGTTCAACAAACCAGTAAAAATCGGCTTATGGACAAATTTATCTCAAAATTAGGAGTGTAAATTTGTCAGACATTTTCTACTCATATTAATCCAGAAAATCGATGAATAAAATGATAATGACTTTATTTGAAAATTAAACATTTCATTTTTACAATATTTTGCTGGAAGACATTGAGTGAAGATATAAAAAAACAAATAATAATTTATCTATTATAAAACAATAATGGACAATACTCATTAAGTATTAAATATGGGTCCAACAAAACCGGTTACCCTTAGTATGCATTAAATATCATCATTAAAAACAATAATTTCTATGTCCTGAATTTGGCCGCTTTTTATCGCAACATTTTGTTCGCTTTCAAGGCCAAAATTGTGCACAACATCACCAAGTGCAACCAAAAATACCTAAAAATTATTGAAATAAATATTAAAAATATTTAAAAATTCAATTTTTATTACATTTTGGACCACAGCCGAATAGTGTCCCACCCGTCCAACAACAAAAAGCCGCAGGCCATCATTTCAAATCCGCGCATCCTCACAAAAGGACCATCTGTGGGAAAAAATATTTAAAAATTCGGAATAGAATAAATGGGCACAACAAATAACACGAGATCAGCCGGACGGTTCGGCGATTAACACTTTCGCTCAAATATGAAAAATACTGGTACTGAAAATTCCTTTATTCTTGGAACGGAAGTAAAGTACCGTGCCGCCGCGTCCTATCTATGCCAATAACTAAAGCCCGGACTTAAAGACCCGATCGAGAACATTTAGAAATCAGGCATTAGGTTGGATTGAGATTTGAATATCCAAACCCCTCTGTGTTAATCGAATATTTTGATTCGAAATTCTCGAGTTGTTGACTCAAAGATCTCGGAGAGCTCTCGATTTGATTGATTATTCGAAAGCAATTTACAAATGCCGTAGCCATGTTGGCCGTTCGGGGAACGCCTTGAACAACCGATCCTCGGCACTGGTGCACAATGGGATGGTGAGGAATGAGAGGAAATAGCCGGGATGGATGCCGTGCCAGAACGCGCTCACAAACATTGTGTAGGGCATTCTGTGAGAAATGCCAATTTAGTCAAAAACAGAAATTCGTTTTGTTTAAATATTAGCACACACCGGTACGCCCGGTTGGTACGACGGTAGACAAAGTTGGCCAGCCAAAACTGGACAGTCCTAAAAAATGGGCATAATAAGTTGACCGCCATTTCGATTAGAACATTTTTTATATCGAAATTTTCCAAAAATCAAATGTGGCCTCAAAATAATTAAAAAGCATGAATTCGACCCCATTATTTTTCAAATTCAGGTCTGGAGATTCGAAATGGAGCTCAGATTCGGATTCCTCGACACCCAAACCCCCAAGAAACACGTTTGCCATGACTTTTAAGAAACATTTTATTTTTTCGAAAAATGGGGGGGGGGGGAGGGTAGCTTCAGTATTACCAAAAAAAATGCATAAAGAATTTACATTACAATTGCAAGAAAAAATTGTCAAAAAACCCAGCACCTGTTCCAAGCGCGCATTCCAGAACGGAACCCGTCCGAGTGCTCCACGCATGGAATGTCCAAATTTTGAATTGTCTCAGCATCCAACGCAACGGCAGGGTCATCGTAGTCCAAAGATCTGAAAATTATAATATATTTTGAAAATTTTTGGAAAAAATTTTGCTCTCACTGAAAGTGAGGGGACGGTTCATTTCTTGGCCCACTGCCAACTTCATTGTGCCCAGCGGCCGGGTAGATGCCAATGCCGGCCATCAGACAAATGGACTCGGCAACCTTAAATTTTAAATATTATTCGGAATCGTTGAAATTTGAAAAAAAGTGAAAAATAGACATGTCTAAAACCTAGACTTGAGAATCGATCGAGATTTCAATCAAAAAACTCAATTCTCTGTAAAGTTTTTCGATTAAAAATCTCGATTCCTGTAGATTTTATCGATCAAAAATCTCGATTCCTGTAAATTTTATCGATCGAAATCTCAAATCTCTGTACTGTCTGGGCTCTGGACACGACAATGATGGTTTGTTTTACAAACACCACCGGATCCCAGAAATTTAGAAAATGCATTTTTAAAAGAATTTCGTAAAATTTCTTTGGCATCCGGTTAACACCATCCATGGCACGCACCATCCATGCCGAATAGACGCGCATTCGCATGAAGACAAATGCCATTGCACACCAGAAAAACAAGGAGAGCATACTGTACTCATCAATTTGGCGTCCACGAATTGCCTAATTTAAATAAATAATAATAATAAATATTATCAAAAAATAATTGACAAAACTAAAATAAATTGTAATTTTTGTAAAAAATATATTTTCAATTAAAAATTAAATGAACTTTAATACAGTAATGAACAAAAACTCACATTTAGCGGGTCCAGCCAGGTCATCAGGACGAGTGCTGGAAGTGTCCAGCAAAGCGTGTGTAATTTCTGCCCGATCAATGGTGCCAATTTGGTCCATGTAATCGGCTTCTGACGACCAATTGCATTCGAATACGTCTTATATGTGTAGTAGGGGCCTTAAATCCAAATTTTTATTGACTAAAAACAAACAAAAAAATAAATTCTCTCATCATTCTCTGACCCGTGAACAGCCCGGTGAAGCTGTACAAGTAAGTGAACGCCTCGATGGCATTTGGTTCATGGCGATCCGTCGTTGTTGTGGTTTGATTCTCGTCGCCATTTGTTTCATCTTCATCGTGCTCCTTCTTCGCCCGTCGAATGTCCGCAATTTCATAGGCCAGCCCAATCACCTGCAAAGAATAAATAACAAAATATGACGACGACGGCATTTTCTTTAGAAAAAATAGGAAAATATTGTAATTTTCAAATTTTGTTTTCATCGATTGATCACACCACCAATCCACAACGACCAACCGACCAACCCGCAGTGTCATGATCAGCTGAATGGCATTGCTGACAAATTCCAGGCGAGGAAGTCCCACAAAATGTTGGCACCGGAGCAGTGCCAAAAAGGTAAAAGTGCCAAAAAAGGAGAGATTGGTGAGATGACTGCAAGAGGGAGGGGACGAAACTTTATTTTTATTGTAAAATACGATTTAAGAATGGCAATTGTTCGTAATTCCCTTCCTGAGAACGCAAAAGTGTCTCGGGAAAAGCCTACTTTGGACAACGAATGATGCTGATCAGTGCCAAATGCGCAAGAACAGTGATCAGCGAACAAAGCGCCATCCAACCGCCGACAAAGACAGCAATTGACAGGCCGATCAGACCGTCCACACGTCGCCGGAGGGCATTAGAGCTGGGCAAACGCAACGCGGCCGCGATCAAAGCAGAGGCAATGAGCAGCAGGGCATAAACCAGATCATTCTGAGCAGAGACTAGGGGTATCAAAAAATGATTAAAATGGAAATTTGTGAAATCAGAAAAATTCCATTTTGCTTGGCATTTTAAGAGAGGACCTTAGCCCGGCTGAAGAATGTTGAGTCCATTGACTTTAGAGCTCCTTCCACGTGCATATAATGTGATAAACAGTGACGTTTTAAATTAGTTAAATAATTGAAAAAAGAAAAACCTAAAATAAAATGCTTTACAAAGGAATTTTAGGGTTTCCGAAAGTTGAAATACTCAAATATTAAGACCGGTTTTATGCGGTCATTCTTGCGGAATCTATCGTCATAGCCACCCTTAACGATTTCTTTCGGTGTTTTAGTGATGAACGAATCCCGATCAATGAATTTTCTCGAGATTTTACAAAGATTTGAGATTTGATCGAAATCTCGATCGGCTCGCAAGCCCGGGCTCTACTATTGTCTATTCTCGAGTTTATGACGCTTCATTGGGGCCCTAACGACCCGCTCATAAAGTGATCAAATTTCTCATATAAATTGTACACATTTAAAACGATGAAGAATTTTTCTTTTTGCGTTTACAACAAAATTTAGGAACATTAGTCCACACAGCGTCCGCATCGTCACTTTAATGTCAATGTGTAAAATATATTCAAATATAAAGTGAAGAAATGGGTTATAGATCAAAAAGGAGGTGTCCTGTGTTAAAACAAACGCATAATAATCGTTGAAATTACAATATTAGTGCTTTCATCTGATCTAGGAATCCAATCAATGATCTGGTTCCTCTAGTCAAATCCAAATGGGCCATATTCCGATCTGATCTGGAATCAGCAATTCCACGGAAAGCACTGTTAAACGGACCAGATTGTGTATATGGAAAAACAGGAGAGAGGGGGGGGGGGGGAGTTTGATCATTTCCGAAAGAGGGTAAAAAATGGACAGCAGCTCAAACAAATCGAAGGTCACGCGCATATTGTGAATAAAATTGGTGTGTATGTGTGTAGTTAAAGAAGGACACCGAGACGAACAACTGAAAAAACAAATTATTGAAAGCTGAAATCCAAAAAGTTCCACCAAAAGAATGGCAAATAAAAACTAGAGATCGAACCGATCGAGATTCTCTATCAAAATCTTGGCAAATCTCGACGAGATTTTTTTGTGATCTCGATCGAAACCTCAATCGTTTAATCTTTTCGAGATTCTCGATCGAAATCCTGATCGGTCCTCAAGTCCAAACGCTAATAAAAACTGCTTGTTCACCGTCTTCTTCAATTCTCTTGACTCCGCAATTCCGTGCCAAACCGTCGTCGTTTCTCTCTCTCTGCTCACTCTTTCGCATCGGTGGAGCCGTAAGAGGGCGGTGCCGGTGCCGCGATCGGCGAGTTGGCCGAGTAGGGCGGCGGCGGCGCGTACGGCGGCGGCGGTTCATTGCGGGCAGCCGGCTCCTCCGGCTGGCAAGTGACGTGCACGGATGTTGCAGTGGCGGTGAACTGCTCGGTGAAGTGATTTTTGGCAAAAGTTAATTTTTTATACAAAAAAATTCTTTCAAATCGGGACGAACCAGAATATTGGAAAAAACCGTGCCGAAACCAAAAAAAAAGTCCCAAAAAACCTGGTAACTAGGCCAATATACAAAAAAAAACCGGGGCAACAAAACGGTAACTATAGTAGTGGATAAAAACAAAAAAAAAATTGTAAAACGGAACAACTAAAATTAAAAAAACCGGCATCCATTATAAATTTTCTCCAAAATTTCCATATTCTAAACTTATCGCGCAAATTTCGAGGGGGGGGGGGCGTTTTACCGTCGCCTCACTGCCCGCTGTCCCCGCAGGCTGTGCCCGAATTGGGTTTTCCACGTCGTCTGTCTGAGCCGCATTGAATGCCTCGAAGGGCTAAAAAGGGCAAAAAAAAATTAGAGACAATTTAAAAAATAATTTGATTTTTGTTTATATGTTAAAGCACTGAGATTAGATGGCCGGCCATGGAAAATATTAAAAATGGAAGTTCGACAACGGGCCGGATCTGGATGTATCTAATTATCGCCATTGGCAATTTCAAAAATCCGGGGTGGGAAATTCCTCGACCCGCTGCATCCCGCTGGCTGAAACCCATAAAATTAGCAAGAGAAAATGAATGGAACATGACTCGAATGCTCTGAACAACATTACCAGTTTTTTAAAAAAAGTTTTGGCTCGTTTTTTTCTCAATTAAAAATTTTTGTCAAAAAAAAAATTTTCATTGTCCTATCATTTTTTAAGAATTTTTGGGTAATCCGGTAAAACTGATAATGCCATTTTGTCGTGATTGGGTAGGTGGTATCCAATCGATCAGATAGGCAGGCATTTCTGGGAAACAACAAACAAATGATTTGACAAAAGAACAAAGCGCCCGTACAAATTGAGGAAGAATACACAACCCAAGCGATTCGAAACATTAAAAACAAAGTTTTATGGATCAAAAACTGACAAATTTTGGCAATTTTCATTTGGACTGTAATATTTTTTTCTGTTTTAAATATTTCTTATCGCTTTCTTACTTACTAAACATTTTCAAAACAAATTGTTATACGTAATAATGTTTTGATTAGAGCCTGGACCGATCGAAATTTTTGAGATTTTTTCGGGATTTTTCAGTGATCTCGATCGAAATCTTAAAATTGGTCCACAAGTCCGGGCTCAACTTTTGCGTATGGCAACAATTTGGAATGCATAATAATGCTAAAATATCGTCAAACAACAATGCACACAGTTTAATGCTCAATTACCGTCGTAAAATTGACATGATATGATGCGAATACACAGAGAAATAAACAGTGGTGATGATGTATAGTGAGTATAATATAGGTTATATATATATATATATGCATACAATAATTTGACATTTGCCATGGGTTGGGATTTTTTTGTTTGTTTTTTAGGGTGGGTTGGCGTCGGATTCTTTTTTTTTTGTTGAAAAATGTGTCTTTAAATTTCTAACAACACACAACTCCAAATATGGAATTTTTTAAAAATCTTAATTCAAAGCCAAAATTGAAGCAAATTTGCCAAACCCAACCAACCCTTGGCCCGGGGGGGGGCACACATTTACATGATTGCACAATTGTATTCGCGCCGGTACACAATGCGCTTTTCGGTTGATTTACTAGTACTAATAGTGGTTTTATCGAGGCTAAAGCGAATGCTCTCCGTGTCCTGCCCCCTAACATAGCATACGTTTTGCACTTCGTCCGGCTTGCACGCTCCGAAACAAAAGTTACAGCAGCACTTGAAACAACCGCAACAACAACAGCAGCAACAGAAGCAACCGCACGTCAGCACAGCGATGGTGCAGAACAACCACTGAAAATGCGCAAAAAAAGAAGAGAATTAATCAATTAAATCGAGGGAGAAAATGCCAAAGTTTATTCGAATTTTGGCACAACAACTCGAAAATGTCCCAAAATTTATTCTAATTTGGATTCTCATTGTAAACCACAAAAACGTGTCACCAATTGAGCTAAAGATTTAAAAAAAATCAAAATTTGTAAGAAATTTTGCAAATATGAAGAAAAAAATTGTCGAAACAGAATTTCCAAAAAAATGACATGATTTCATTCAATATGTTAAAATGCAAGAAAAAAGTGCAAACCTTGACCCATGGACGCAGTGCAAGCGTCATGTTCTCTTCACCAAGTTGCTCGATCATCTAAAAATCGGAATTTAAATATTTTTAAAATTTTGAATTGCTTCAAAAATTGCGGGGTTTTCCTCTCATTCGTTATACTTCCAGAGTTAGGGGTTTTTTTCGATTTCAATTTTAAAATCAAAACCCATGGTCAAAACGCCTTATAATTATACAAATTGTTTTTGTCCAAACATTTTCTGTTTACACCTCCAAATTTTATTGAGTCAACAAAAACATATTGAATAATCCAAAAAGCGAAAAATTTTCCATGTAAAAATTGGAATTTCAATAAAATCGCACAAAATTAATGTCAAATAAAAACAACAAACCTTAAGGCCCATTTCTCCATATTGGTCATACACTCTCCTCTTGGTAGGATTCGACAGCACTGCGTTTGCGTAGTTGATTTCTTGGAACTTAAAAAAAATTAGCAAAATTTCGGCGTTTTTTGAACCCATTTTTCGCAAAAACCAAACCTTTTTGCTTGCCTCCGGATCATTCCGGTTCTTGTCGGGATGATATCGAAGTGCCAAACGTCGATATGCCCCTGAAAAATTGTAAAAAGTATAAATTTTAGCCACATTTGTAAGAAAAAATATTAAAAATCTCTTTTTGAGGGTGACTAATATCGAAATACAATCAGAGACTCTACTACTTTTAGACCAAATTCAAACCCTTAAACCGTATTCAAATTACCCTGATTATTCATTTTTCTGATTTCTCCGATTTTTGTATTTTTCAAAAGTGCAGACCGGAGTACTAGAGATTTTTTCAACAAAAAATCACTTTAAATGAATTGAACAATTCCAGAGGCTTAAAAGCATACTTTTGATGTCATCGTCAGTCGCATCCTTCGGCACATTGAGCAGTTCGTACAAGTTTTTGTGCGTGGTCAAACTGAAACAAACAAAAAAATTTGTGTGAACTGCTCGAATTTCGGCTTCCCATTTTCCACCCAAACTCACGAATCGTTAACGCGCGAACGTCTACTCTCCCTCGCGTCGCTTCGATCAGAATCGGGAGGCATTTATTGTGTGATGAATAGAAAGTAATTAATGGCAGTGCACAATGTTTGGACTGAATGGAATTTCACATAAATGGTTGAAGTTTGTAAGAAAATTTATGCTAACAAATAAGTTTTGTAGGGGACGAGGGGTTTGGAAACGATGATCAGAGCTTTCAATTCTACGACCTCAAAACCGGATAAACAATTTTTTAATCTAAAAGAATATTGGGCTTTTTCTTATGATAGATCATGATTTTATAAATCCGATGAAAAGCGAAAGCTAACCGATTTGCTTTTTCTCAAACAAATTTATATGCCGTTAAAAGCGCCAGATTGTTTTTGATTTGGTTAACTAACAAAAAAGGGATATTTAATCAACTTCGTCAAGTCGACCCCGAACGCACATTGCCTCCTTTCATAATTGATTGAAATTTGGATGGGAACTCGATTTTAATGTTTTGTCTAATGAAATTTCGATATAGTTGAAAATTGGAACTTTAACTGTAGAAACAAAACTCAAACGATTTTACCAAATGTGAAAGGAGGACTATTCATTGGGCAAAGCAGTAAAACAAATGAGTCATCAACTATAAAATGAGAGACGAATTTTTTACGAAGTAAACGGCATTAAAAATAACTACAATGCTCGGTCTCGTGGGAAAATTGCTTTATCAAAAGGCTTAACTTTCGAAATGATCGGTCTGATTTGGTGTCTGAGATGACTTGCTTATAATTGCACTTCTATTTATACTTTTATTTTGTTTTCTTTATTGTATTCAGATATATAGGATTATGTAGGGAAGTTTGTCATTTTCTTAATTCAAACAAACTCGAATGTATTTTATTTATTCGTCATGTTTCTGGTGGCAAAAATGATTTAGGTACGTAATCTTTCATCATCATTTTTCATCATTCTTCGGCAGATCTTTTTGGTCTATTCTAAAAGTTTTGGGTAAGAAAGAAAGATTAATTCAATTTTTATGTTGATTTATTTGGGCGGCCACAATGCCATCAATGTCCGGAATCAGAACATGGTCCAATTGGAGGTTAAGAGAAATGCTCTGATCAGTATCATTAAGTTCAAAAGATGATCACATTCAAATCATGTTGTTTAAATCAAAAATTGGTTCTCCTGCATTTTATGAGTCCAATCAACTTTTATGAGTCCAATCAAGTCCAATAAACTTTTATGAGTCCAATCAAGATTTCATGAGAAGTTGATTGGACTCATAAAATGAGGAGAACCCAAAAATTCGCCCGCGAACAAAACTAAGCAGGTCAGACAAATTATTGCCAACTCCGAAACCCAACCGCCCCCCAAAAAAGGGGTCGGGGCTCCAACCCCAATGGAAACAGTGGCCAAAGTTGCTAAGCCTCTGAATGACAGACGCCCCATTCTTTATTAAGCTTGAGGGCATTGTGCTCGCCCTGCCCAGCCTCTCAAACTCACTTCTCGCCTCGGCCCTCAACTTTCAAGAGCTTTTTCTCCTCCTCGGCCATTCTTTCGGCTTCCAATCGCCTCCTCTCCTGTGTAGCCGCAAACGCCTCGAACCGCTCCCTTTTGTCCTTCTACAAATTAATCAATTTTATAATAAAATAAATTATTTAAAAATATTTCTTCAACCAAAAATCTTGCTCTTAACTACCTAATCTCAATTAGAGTACGGTGCAGGACCGGAGCCTGAGCAGAATCCTGATTTTTCAGCCATTTTAGGATTAACCGGATCCTAGATTTTACAGGATTAATCCTGAGGGTCCGACCCTATAAAATATTTTGAGCTCTAATCCTGTTACCGGATCGAATCCGGAAAATTGATTTTGCCGCACTCTAACTAACCTCAATGGCAATTTTGATTTTCCCCTCCCCCTCTCATTGATCGATGTTGCCCACCTCAATCTTTTCCTCAAGCCGTTCCATTCGCATTTTACCCTTCTCTTCTCGTAATGCCCTAATCAGTTCCAATGCTTTCTGAAATAGGGGAAAAAACGATTTATACTTGGACAAATTTCAAAAAGCCACGACGACTAGAGTAGTCCAAAACGATACAAAAGGCGCCGAAATCGGTCGTCCTTTTGTCTCGATTTAGTCCATTTGTCGGGACATTTTGTATCACAGCGCTCTCTCTGCTGCTTGGGGGGGGGCTGCCCACTGACCGTTGATTCTTCGCCATAGCCCCAAATGCGTTCAGCAACGGTCACGATCGGCTGCGGGCTGTCAAGCTGGTGGAACCAACGGTCGGGATCCGACATTTCCTCCCACTTTCCATGCCTGACAAAAAAAATAAAATATTAAAAAAAAATTCATTGTTGAGGGGAGGCAGGAATATGGTAATCGAACTGATGAGCCACCCTTAATTTTTGCCAAATTGAAATTTAAAACATTTAAAAAAAAGTGTTGCTGAAAATCCGAACTCCGTTTTTGCTTTTTGAAACCCGAACAAACACGAATTTTTGGTCGAACAATTCAAATTTGAATTCAGTTTTAGATCACACATAACCTCAAATGGCTTTCTGTGTCAATCCGTGCGTTTTGCTCAATTTTAGACACAAATTGTATTTTATTTAAGACAGAAAATTGAATTTTAAAATTAAATGTTGCTCAAATTCGTGCCCGAGGTTTGAAATGAAATAATTCGAAATGATGTCATGTTCGGATTTACGTTGCCCGAAAAGTTCTAGAACGCATTTTTGCTCACAAAACTTGGCCCAAAAACTATGGAGAGTCGTCCAATTTTTTGTTGTTGGTGTTAATATTCCATTAATTACGTTTCCTGGTATAGCACACGTGTCCATTTTTCATTAGAGATTTTGATTTCAGCCGGAGGGAAGAGCGCCGCGCCAACATAACTAAACGAAAAATTTAAATTTTGAACAGAAAAATTTAACTGAAAAAATGTACCGATTGTCGACGCCGTTGAGAAAGTTGAATGTGGCAATGGCTTCATCATAAAATAGAATACAAATTAAGGCGTACTTGGGAAGAAAATTTTTTGCTTTTTAAGGGTACATTTTTTTAAGAAAATTTTTGATGGCCTTTTTTACTTAGCTTTCCAATATTTGGTATTTTTTCGTGTATTAGCCTAGTTAGGGTTTTTGATCAATATTTTGTGTTTTTGGTCAATATTTAAGTCCATATTTCGCTATCTTTAGTCAATAGCTTAGGGATTTCACAGCTTTTTGCTTTAGTCAATTTTTCAAAAATTTAATTGAACCAAAAGGCGTCACAATTTCTGTTTGAAAGTTACCGAAATTCCGAATTTCTGGATCAAGTATGGCTTAAGCCAGACCAAAAGCTTTAAAAAAATAACACAAAAAAACGAACTGTCGGCAGAATTTCATAGCCCATTCGCTCCTTTTTAAGTGCCGGCACAATCCGATTTGCGCACAGAGTCAATGTCCTTCTGATCGCCCACACCAATGACGAGCACATCCAACTGATCAAACAGATTGGAATGGTTTAAAAAACAGTTAACATCATAACGTAAATGATTAAATTTCAATATTAAAACATCAAATTTCCATAAAAAAATTTGAAAACAAATTCTTTGTTTGGGTTGAGTCGGACTTTCGGTTGCAACAGAAAGAACAGCTCCAACGACTCGGGCGTTATGTCGTCAGGGCTCGGCACAGCGCCAGGACAGCGCCGTCTTCGGGAAAATAGCGACCGGACCAAGCAGATAGCAATGGTCGTGTGTGCGGAAGCCAAATTTGCTGATCGTTTTGATGTTGATCTACAAATGATAAGCACAAAAATGATGCAAAATTAAATCGATTCAATGTTCAATCGTTGAAAAGTGATCAAAATTTCCGGGGTTTTCTGGTATTGAACTGCAGTATTACTGGTTTTTTGACCAATTAACAATGGATTATTACTTATTAATTTTGATAAAATAACTGGATTATTACTTATTAATTTTGATAAAATGACCTTTTTTTTACAAAAAAGCTAAAAAAATAAATGGATTCTTTTTGGGAAAATATAAATTCATTCTCAATATATAGGTAATCTTGTTTTTTATAAACTTAAATCAGATTACTAGGCAAGTTTTCAATAAAAACATCTTTAACATCATTAGGCTCAGAACTATTCATATTTCTATATATTTTTTTGCCTTTTTTTCATCCAGGTTTTTACATTTTTAAAGGGTTTTTTTTTACTCTAAAGAAAAAAGAAAAAGGGTTTTCATTTTAATTTTTTGGGCTTGTTTAAACCTAAAGCTGAATCGATTTAATTTTTTTTGACTCACCAATTTGTCTCGCTTCAAACTTCGAGACAAAAATGACACAGAAGCCTGATTGGCCACATCGCTTTCGCCCAGCGGGATCCAGTGATACTCGTCGTTTGCGTACCGTGCCAAATCGTCGTCCAACGGCGTTTCCTTCTTTAAGCAAAAAAAAACTCTTCTTTTTTTGTTGTTAATATCGTTTTTAATTCTTTAGAAAAACAATTCAACAAAAACCCCAAATCCTATTATTTCGAAATTGTTGTTAAAACTTTTGCATTTATACCACAGTTCGTTCCTGCCGTTTTATTGAATCAAAAAATGCTCTCCATGGGGTAGAGAAACAGCGACAAATTTGGAGGTTATTTGTAACCGGAGAACAACAGGAAGCGCGTGCGAGGAACATAATCTCTTAATGAGATGCTTAAATTAAATAAAAAAACATAATATATAAAAATGTTAAAAACATTGTCAAAATAATATGTATCAATTACTTACTATATTCACATAAAGCCTGAACAAATGAGTCAAAAAATTTATCTCAAAATAAATGTACGAAAACTATAGAAATCCCAAATAGTATGTTACAACGTGAAAATTTTTAAAACAAAATTAAAAAATGAAGAATTTAGTTCGGACATAACATCAAAACGATTTTAACTAAAATTCAAATAATATAATTTAATGCAATGAATTTTTAAGTCCCAAGAAAATGGCATATGAAAACAGCACCAAAATGTGACAGAAACCCCTATAAGGCCTCATTCAATGAACACTGATCCGATCCGATCGATCGATCATGCCCCAGATCAGACATTGCAAAACGAATATTCTTTTTGATTAGATGCCCCACCATCATTTATGACTAAATAATTTGATCACGATGACTATTTTGATTGGTATGCTTTTTGTTGCCTAGCACCCGTCAAACACCACCAGCACCATCAAAAGCTAAACATATGCGGAGGTAACTGAACGTCATGGCGTCCAGCAGTGCACCACCACCACACACACACATTGTCAATCTGTTGCCTGAACCATCTGATCATAAAAATAGGAAACAAATGTTTTTTTCGGTAATGTGCCAAAGTGAGAGACGACACGCCTCCGGGGAAATTATAGAAATTTGAAATTTTTTTTCCAAAAAATCTAAGTCCCGAACACCTCCATCACACGGCCGGTGGCATGCGCCGATGTTCGCTGCAGCTGACTCAAACGCTGCGCCAAACAGTCCGTGAAGTGTTTGGCGTGGTCAGGCGAAATAACCTTTTTCGGGGGTTGAACAAAAGTAATAAAAACAAATTTTTTTTTCTTCGTGTCACTATCAATCTCCAATTTTCTTCTATGTAATCATTAGGGCCGAGATTTTTAGGGTTTAACCCTTTTTTTTGCGGCTAGAGTTTGACGAGAAAAGCCCAGAAATAGCATTCATTCCGAAAAAATTTTGAATTAGAGCGATTCTTTAGTCCCTAAAAATCCCTATTTCGCCGTTTTTGCGTTTTATTCCCTATTTTGGCACCTTTTTTTTGCTACTTTTTGGGGGGTTTTAGTCCCTATTTCACGTTTTTTTAGTCCCTAAAAATCTCGACCCTAGTAATCATTTAAACAATTTATTAAAAAAAAACTCATTTAGTAAACCAATCAAAACGTTCTATTAATAAATGCTTTTTGGAAAATATGCAAAACTGTTTTTTCATTAACGCCCCCGTTCGTGGTTCACCTTCAGCACCTCCTTGGCATTCTGAAAATAGCGCGTGTGCAGTGCCACATTGTGATAATCACCTGAACAAACAGTGGCAATAAACAAACATTTAATTAAAAAAATTTTTGAAATTTAATTTGTTGTGTTCGTTCACCCAACCATTCATGCAATCGGTGTGCATGGAACAAATGCGCCAGCCTTTCATGGTCAACTCCAGCGTGAACGGATGCTCTTAAAAAAGAACGAAATTTGTTGATTGAATATAATGCGAGTGAATAAGGAAGGCATACCCTCATACGTTTTAATGTTCAAGAAAACCAACTCCGAAGTTCTTGGAAGAATCTCGGAAACAGAGATTTGCTTCACCTTTAAAAAAAGTGCAAAAAATTAAAGGAAATTTTGGACAAAAATTCACAAAGTGCCAAACACCAAAACGATTTTTATATAAAAATGGTTTATAAAATTCTGATCAGTTGGGCAAGAAAATTTAAATCAACTTTTAACTAGAGCTTATCCGAGTCGGGCCGGCCGGATTTACTTGGCCAAGAAGTGTCCGGGCAATCACGAAACCAAGGGCCACCCGATTTTTAATCCGGGTCAAACCGGTCAAGTGGTGGCCGAGGCCCATACAACGTACGATTAGCCCAGGAGAGGGGAGGGGGGGGGGGGGGGGGGGGGCTCAGGACGATTTTCGATGGGTAAAACCCAAATTTGACCCCTAAAATTGGTTTTGGAGAAAATTTTCCTGGTCTGAACGGAAAAATGCACCTTCTAGGAATTGACTTTTTTGGTTTGTCCCCCTTCTGAAATTTTTTTTTGGTTACGGCCCTGGTCTCCATGACCAGCCCTTGTACAAGTATAATCCGGGTCCGGTCTGAGGAGGATAATTGAGATAAAGCCTCCGGGCACATGGGGCCAGCTTCATTTTTAACCAAATTTTAAAAACAAAATGCCAAAAAACCTGTGAAGCGAGTTCATGTACAGCCGCAATGGCTTCCAACTCAAGCGAACCGCTCAGCGCGCTGTTCGTCCGACGGCGCTGCCCGCACTCCATCTGCTGATGGAATTGGCGATTCACTGCCGCAATGTCCTCCAAAGAAATTGGCGAGCTAAAATGTTTTTTTATTTTATAATTTTGTAAAAGTTACAGGATTTTGAAAAATTATTAAAAAAATTTGTCATAAGAAGGCATTTCCAGGCATAAAATATTGGGTGTTTTTTTGCAAATGCGTGAGGACAAATTTCTTTACAAATTACCATCTCATTCAAAAAGTGCCTATCGACATCGCCGACCCCCCCCCCCCCCCCCCCCCCCCCCCCCCCCCCCCCCCCCCCCTAAAAGTAAAGCAGAAGCAGAATTCTCAAAAAAAAAAAGTATTTTTGAAAATTGCTTAATAAATGCAGTAAAAAGTACACCATTTCGATTTTTTTTAATGCTTAAAAAAATATGCAAATAAACCCCAAAATGCATCCCTAAAAATCGACTTTTTTGGCCTACGTGGTCTTGGGTAAAATTCCACTGGATAATTAATTTTGTGTTAATTTTTCTTTAGAAAAACACCTTCAGCAACAAGGCATAGAAGCCTAAATCTTTCATCCTTATTTAAATTCAAAATCAAAAAACCTCCAAAAATTGTACTACATATTTTCAATATTTGGTTTTTGAAACAAAAAACTTGCCCACTGCTCCTGCACTGGCGTATTTTCTGTGTCAAATTGCCCTCCGCTGTAAGGGACTCGCCAAAATGGAAGTGCTGCGGTGCGCAGGTGCCCGAGGTGGGGCTGTGCACTTGACTTCGACTCGACTGGTACACTTTGGCCGCTGTTTGCCATCGCTGCAAAATGTTTTTTCAAATTGTTAAATTTGGCAATAAAATGCTTTTCCTCCGGCTTGAGTTTTTTTAAACATTACAAGTAGGGTTGGACAAAACCGGATATTATCCGGGTCTCCCGGATACCGGATAGCTCAAAAACACCCGGATATCCGCCCGGATACCGAGTAATTTGGCTGGGGTGGTCCAAGACCCGGATAATTTTACCCAAAAAATTTTCGAAAAAACCCGGATAACCCGGGTTTGTCGAATCCTAATTACAACCAACCAAAACGAGAAAAAAACGCCAAAATTTTTGAGAATTTTTGGGCTCATTTTTGTAACAAAAACGATAAAAAATTCTATAAATTTTAATTATAAAGTCTTTCTTGCGCAAATATTTGAAAGCCGGCAACCACCTTTGTGTCTTGTTGGCGGTAAAGGGGGGAAACGCCCAGGGAATCGGCCAGAAAATTTGCGTCGGGCCCAAAATTTGCGGGCGTTTTGGCTGCCGGAATGCCGTCCATGCCGGCCGCTGTCAGCAACTGTGAGGTAGATGAACAAATGCATGAGGAAATTGGCCCGGAAGAAGCAGCGCCGGATGCCATCTCTACACATTTTAACAAAAAATGATCAAATATTTTCAAATTCGATTACATATACATACATATTAATAAAAAAAAGAATTTAATTGATAATGCACGAAACGAAATACATTCCTAATGAAAGTTGACATTGAGGTGATGAGTTGAAGTTATCCTCAAACAGAAGCTAATCGATTGATCAATGCTCAAAAAAAGAAAACCCAGAATGATGTCATACGCATGATAATCTAACGATTTATTCGTGTTTGCGTCCTTGATAAATGTTTTTTTAAATTTGGTTTCGCCTTATTGTTTTATTATCTGGCTAAATGGTCGACCAAATGGTATTGGACCGGGAGCAAAAAATCACATGGCCACGCCCTTGCTTACTACAAACTAGTGCCCGCGGTGACCGGGATTTTAACGGGATCCCCCGTCCCCAATCTCGAGGTTTTTATGCCACCGGGATTTTGTAAACGGGATCCCGGCTCGAGATCCCGCTCGGGTCCATTTTAGCTCTGATCTCGGTTCGATAATTCTGCCGGGCACTACAACAAATCCATCGAACAGACAGAACATGAGCGGGCGGGCACCTGCTGTCATTGGCTCGTTATCCGGGATTTGGATTTGTCCTCCTCCTCCTTGGCCACCATCCAATAATAATAAGTCGTAAACAAAAGAGGGAGGCGAAAACAAAATTGCCCCGCTGTCACCAGTGCCAGTGCTCGGCTTCTTCTTTTCCATTTCATCGCCACTTTTTTTCTTTTCCTCGATGGTCAGAGATGCTGATGAACTATTTTCAGCCATTCGTTTTCTCTGTCATAAAATGTTTTGGCATAATGTTAATTGATCAAAATATGAATAGGTAAACGAAGACTCAAAAATATTTTTGTTAATTTATTTAGTACTAAAAGAAAAATATTAAAATGCGCCGAACTGTACTACAAAAACAAAATTCTGTATTTCTTGCCCTTTTGAGGCTAGGCATAGGGAAGTTGTATTTTTATTTTTGATCTACTTATAATATATTTATATTTTAAAGTCCTCAGAAAAAATTGAGCTGTGATGTGTTGGGAAGAAGTGATGCATTTATAATGCATTTTTAAAATTCAAAGAAATTTTTGGGTTTAGCAAAATGGCATTTGACCGGAAAGTTGTTAAAAAGCAAAGCATTTTAATTTAAAAAAACGAAACAAAAATCTGATAAATGAGAACAGTTCCGAATGAAAAAGCCATTTATCAGAAAAAAGCTTCTTTTTTTGTACAGGAACTGAGAAATTGAAAAATAAATTGTGGGATGGTGGGTACTTGAAATGTAAACAGGATTAACGATTAGCCCTCATTCAATACAACAAAACAAACATTCACCAAAAAGCTTTTTCCGATTAAGAGGAGGAGGGAGACCCTCCCGCCCATCACAGAATATATAAACTCATTGAAACTCTTTATTTTTTTTATCAAAAAAACGGAGCTTTAGGGTGTTTGGCACTTAAGTTCAATGTTCGTTCTAGCCAAAAAAGTTTTTCCTAAACAAATTATGCGGACTGAGGGCTTAGAACCCGAAGCCTAAAAAGTTCAGTCGTTCGGTACACCTCGATTGGGCGCGCACGTTTGGGCGCGGCACGATTGGGCGCGCACGTTTGGGCGCGGCACGATTGGGCGCGCACGTTTGGGCGCGGCACGATTGGGCGCGCACGATTGGGCGCGGCAGAATTGGGCGCGCACGTCTGGCGCGGCACAATTGAGCGCGCACGATTGGGCGCGGCAGAATTGGGCGCGCACGTCTGGCGCGGCACAATTGGGCGCGCACGTTTGGGCGCGGCACGATTGGGCGCGCACGTTTGGGCGCGGCACGATTGGGCGCGCACGTCTGGCGCGGCACAATTGGGCGCGCACGTTTGGGCGCGGCACGATTGGGCGCGCACGTTTGGGCGCGGCACAATTGGGCGCGCACGTCTGGCCGCGGCACAATTGGGCGCGCACGTTTGGGCGCGGCACAATTGGGCGCGCACGTCTGGCCGCGGCACAATTGGGCGCGCACGTTTGGGCGCGGCACAATTGGGCGCGCACGTTTGGGCGCGGCACGTTTGGGCGCGGCACGTTTGGGCGCGGCACAATTGGGCGCCGACAAGTTTTTTCGTTATAACTTTTTTCAAAGTCAACCAGCACTTCGATTTTAACAAAGAAAGTTATGACGCCACCATGACCAATCGTTTTGTTTAAATATTTTATTTTATTTTTAAAGAATTTTTTTGGCACATTGTTGGAATTCGGTTTTGAGCAAGGGGCTATATTTGGATTCTACAAAGACTAAACACATACAACAAATCCCAAAAATTCGAGACTTTCTGACCGAGGAGGGATTTGGACGAGGGGGGTCCTATTAGGCTTAGTGAACTTCGGACCGGCAGCCAATGCCATCTTTAAACGGTGTAATTTTCGCAAAAATTTGCGCTGGATACGATTTCGGAGTTTAAATTTATCAGTCAAGGATTTTAAACACAAAAGAATATTTTACATAAAATATCATTTTGATTGTGAGCACCGTGCACAATGAATGAATTTGTCTTTTTGGGTATTGGGGGGTCTGTGGTCGGTTGTTGGTGCTTCTCAAATCCGTCATCTTCAGCGCGTTCAACGCTCACATCTCCATCAGCCAACGATAAGCACGCCTAAAATTGTAAATTTTAAAAATGTGCAAAACTTTTTGCATAAAAACCCGATGTTTAGTCACCAAAAAGTTAAAAAAAATTATTGAAATTTATTTCTTTTAAATCTACCGCCAAGAAAAAGCAGGAAGGTAAAGGCGAAGTTGCAGAGGGACATGGCACCGCCGCTCTTTTCAAGCGAAGCTTCGAGAACAATGGACGGCGCTTTAAACGGAGGAGGAGGAGGCGGACGAAGAGTAGTAGTCTTTGCACGGAACTCGTTAAGTTCGATTTTCTCTTGATTGCATATGCCAGCATCGCCGTTTTTGCAAACGGTGCATTTCGGTTCGGCACCCGCGGCTTTGCAGATTGGATCCAATTTGTGGCCTTGGCAGTGATTGTTTCTGTCCTCACATGAATTGAAGCGAAAGATGTCGTTGCCGTCTCCTTTATAAATAATTAGTGCAAAATGAAAAATAATTAAATTATATTTTTAATTTAAACGAATTTTTACTCACCATCGATGCACTGATAGGTCATGCAGCCCGCCAGGTCGTTTAGGCAATCAACGTCGACTTTAATATTACCCTGCACGAAGTTGTTTACACTCATGTCTTTCGTATACTTGTCCAGCCCAGGGAGCATCGTACGATGGCGCATCGCAAGTTGACAGTTATCGGCTGCAATACATTTTTAACCCCAAAAAATTTCGTTTAGGAATTGTTGTAATACCGTTACTATTTATATAAATATGTTAATATTTATTTAAATATTATCACAGTACCGCATTGATCGCGTGAATAAATTGCGGTTCCGCAGAATGTACCAAGAGCGTGATGCACAAGCGCGAAGAGGGTGACCGAAGCGCAAATGAAAAACTTAGCCATTTTGGTTGGAAGCTTTTTCAGGAAAGATTTAGTTCGTTTCTTAAAGCAAATTAATTTATTAAAAGCTTTGCAAAAACGAAATAAATCATTGGTCATCATTATCAAACATCAGGTTTTAAAAATATAAATCTAATATGAGCCTGACAAAATTTCAAACTAAATCACAAAAAGACAAAAAAAATTTTTGGACCAATTTCAAACGGCGTCTATCGACACACCTGAACCTTTCCAAAATATTAACTTTTTATTTTTTCAATAATTGCCGCTTTTTTTTGTTTTGGCTTTGGAAAAGGGAGGTGCCGTGCCGCCCATTCCTGTTCCGAAGAATCAAGCAAAATTCTTGCCCAGCCCCACTACGATTATGGCTAAAAGTTATCCCATCCCAACCCCAACTGATTTTGTGAGGGGCAAAATCGACTATTTATGCACAGCTCGAACCAATGGAATAGCGGCGCACAGTCAATGCACGTTCCCAGGGTTGATTGGGAACGGATGAGTAACACAACGATAAACCATCCGCCGCGATCCGTCTCCCCGCAAATGCCCCCCCCCCCCCCCCCCGGAAATTCGCTTTCCAACGCTAAAAGTGATGACTGGACCGTTTTTGTCCATCCCCACTGATCGTCCCTATTTTTTCTATTTAGTGATCGGCCCCAGGAATTTGCTTTTTAATGCTAAATGTGATGACGGGACAATTTTGTCCATCTCCACTGAACGGCCCCATTTTTTCATCGTGTAATCAGACCCCACACAAAATAAGGGCATTTTTCAATAGAATTAATAATTTTCACAAGAGAAAATAAAAGAAAAATTTTCTTAAAAAAGTTTAAATGTTGATAAAAACTGATGGCTCTGATGAAGGTCAAGATCTACTATTCATTAAATAGTTCATTTTCAAAAAATGTGTGCACAAAAAAAGAATTCCAATGAAATGATTCAGAAAAGGTTAAATATTTTTTTAAAAAAAGCGTACGTATGTAAAATATGATTAAGAGCGTTAGAAAACTATTTCTGCTGCCTAAGAATTCCAAAGATTCAATTTTCTTTTTGTTAAATTTAAAAATAAAAAACAATATTTGTTGGAAATAAATATTGGGAATTAATTCACAATAAAAACAACATACCTGCTAATCTGAATCATGACTAGAGGTCCGGGACAGGAAATAGATGGACTCAAAAAGATTTGGAATTGGAATATTAATTTTCGAGCTCAAAATTACGGAGATCGAAAGTTTGTCGGAAATACAGCTTCTTAAACTACCTTTGGCCTAATTAAAAATAACTAAGCATATGGATTTGTAATCACAATGCTTCTTCTTATTTTGAAGTTCCGTTTTGTTTTAACTTTTCACAAAATAAAAATGAAGCATTGAATTTTTAGACATTGACAACCCTAAATTCATTTTCAAATTTTGCGTTTTTGTCCATATCCAAAGGCTAATCCAATGTATAGACCGTTCAAGATGGATTATGAACATTTTAAAATGGGTTTAATTACCCAAGTTTCAGCCTCACGAATAAAGTCCTTTATTAGCATTAGTAGCATTTCTTTCAGTCTCAGGATAGAATTTTAAAATTTGAATTATTTAAAAAAATCTTTTACTCACAATTTTTGCATTTGTAAAGCCGACATTCTCAAAAACTGTCGTCAACTACAATTGTCTAAAACAGAAAAATCAGTTAATTCTTATTTACCCGGCCCTATGGCTACGGGGGGCCTTCGAAACCAACCCCATAAAAATCAAAGATTAATTTTGAAAGCATAAAATACTTTTTCGCTGGTCCTGCATGATGATCAGCTTATTCAACGGGAAATATTTCATTTAATTAACCCCTCGGCACCGGAGTGTTTAAAATGACGGAACAAAAAGCCATGAAAAATTGATGGTTGGGCCTAGGGTTGTTTAATACCGGGTTTAAAATTAAACACGGAATTTTACGGCCCGGTTTCTTCGGTTAACCGATTATTTTAATACAAATCTCGGGTTTATTTTGAATGTATTAAATTTTAAAGAATTTGATTAAAACTTTGAACCCCCCGATTTAAAAATCCGATTTCCCGGTTATTTTGAGATCCTGTTTATGATTTCGTTCCCGGCTAACCGCGGTTTACGAAAAAACATTACCGATTATTTTTATTTAAACATAATAGCGGCATAAGTTTTCAAAATATAATTTTTAAATCATATTTTGGCAATTTTGATGTTGAGCTTTTAGCTCATATTATAGCGTGTTCAAAAATATTTTTGACAATCACAATAGACAGTTATTGCATAAAATGAAATAATAGAAAATAAATTCTTAATGAAATTTCAAATTTATTTTTAGATATTTCATAAACATTCATTTTTGCTTTCTTTACGTTTCGGTGGCGTTCTCGATTGAAGGCAACGGCGCATTCTTAAATAAAATTTGCCATTTTAATCAATTTTATCGAATAAAATTAGTTGAAGTCATTTTGGGTCTTTTAGCGGGAAAATAAATTTCTAAAATAAAATAAAAACTAACGCATTCCTCCTTGTTGTAAGGGGCCTTTGGGCATACATTTCAAATATGCTTCCTAAATTTGTTTTTGAAATTATTGGGTTTAAAATATTTTTGTTGGTTTCGCATTTTTCCGGCCACGCCCAATTACAGAGATCGCATAAGTAAATCCAAAGTAATAAAGATTTTTCAACTAAAAGACACATTTTTTTTTATGGGAATGTGCATATTTTTGCTTGAAATGTTTTCCGACAATTTTTATCTCTAATCTGAGAAGTTTTGAAAATCTCATCTCTATTGATGATAGAGAGTGACTAACCGGAGCAATTTCAGTTAATTTTCGCATAAATTTGTCTGCAAGCATAATTCTTTTCATTCCAGCCTAGAGAATATTCTCACAAAAAATTTAAATTAAATACCGGGGTGCCGTTTTCTAAGAAAAAACTTCTGAATCTTTTTATTGTGTATTATTTTGATTTTTTAAAATTATTTTAAGCAATTCATGAAAAATTTTTAATTTTGCATCATTTCGTACGGGTTTAAATTCAAAATTGAGTTCGTGTCTTTGTAACTTGCCTTTTTGTTGTAATTTTGTGCTTTTTGAATGATTTTGAACCCAGTCAAGTGTCGAAACGTCCTGTCACGCAATTCTCGCTAAATTTAAATTATTCTCCATTAGTCAATGGTCAAAATATATTTTATATTGGCATTTTCATCTTTTCTATTCAGTGATTTTGGTGCTGGGCTTTTTGGTTGTGCCGAGTAAGGCTGTCGGTTTCAAACCGAACCGAGACCGAAAACCGGCATTTTTACGGTTTGGTTATCTGTTCGGTTTGGTTTGAAACCGAAAGCTTCGGTTTGGTTCTAGTAAACGCTGGTTTCACTTTGACTAATTTGAGGTGGTGGTGTAGTGGTGAGTGGTGTGGCGGTTTCGTGCTAAGATTTTGGGCATTTCTGACTCAACAATTTCGTATTTTTTTACAAAAGCATATTATTTTAAACTCCAAAATCCCATAAGCATTTGATTATATAGATTAATTATACCCTAAAGAATATTATTTTAAGGATTAATTAAACCCTAAAGAAAATTATTTAAGGATTAATTAAACCCTAAAGAATATTATTTTTAAGGATCACAATGTTTGTCAAGGACTTGGAATTTAAAGCATAATTCCACATAATCATAAAGTCGGCAAATATATGTTCTTTACGCTTCAGCGGTGTTCTCGATTGGAGGCATCGGAGCATTCTTAAATAAATTTGTGCTTTTTAGTTAATTTTCTTTTTTAGGTTAAGTCATTTTTAAATACGGAAAACAAATAAAAATTGCAAAACTTACGCAGTCCTCCAAATCGAAGCTGGCGTTTTTGGGCAAGCAAATTTTTTTTTTCAAATATTCGCCCGATATTCGGATTTTTTCAGAAATCCGGGTAAAAATTATGCCGACACCGGCAGGGATGTGCCATTTGTGTAGGTGACGTCGGCCCATTGCCAGCAATTTTGAAAGTCTATTTGGGACGGGACGCGAATGTTGGGTGGGAGGGGGGGGGGGGGGGGAGGTGATTTTGGGGGAGGCGTTCTAAAAGCAATCAACTTTTTATGCGTGCATCTCATCGGAGGTGGTGGCTTGGGAAGGAGTACAAGGAGGAGGGGAAGGAGAAGCAGCAGGGCAAACGACAACAGCGACGACCATCTTAAAGGGGGGGGGGGGGGATTTGCGAGCTTTGAAATTCCAATCTAAAAATTCAATTGCTTTTCTAATTTGTAAGGACAAAATATGGGAGTGTTTACGAAGCCTAAAGAAAGCAAAAATGAATGTTTATAAAATATCTAAAAAGTCATTGACACAGTTCAAGCAGTAACTGTACAGTTCAAGCAGTAACACCGCTTCCTAAGTCTATTAGCGGAAGGCAAACGGGCATAGCAAGCAATCGGCACTGAAGATGAGCAAAAAGAAACTGAATGGAATTTATTTGAACATTTTCAAGAAAATTGACTCTGCTCTTATTTGTTAGCTCTGACAAAATTAAGGATTCTCTATCATAAATAAAAGAAAGAACAAAAATCAAAGTCCATTTGAGCACATCTTTTTTATTTAAAAATTTGTATTATGAATCATTTACACATTGGCTTCATCTTTTTTCCATTAAATTCTTTTATGTGAGACGTTTAAAGATAGGAACAAATGTACAGTCATTGGAAAAACGAGGCCGATCGGTGGAATGCCATGCCCGTTGGGGTTGTTTGTTATTCATCCGTTTGATGGAAATTCTATTTTTGATTTGTGTGTGAGTGATTTGCTGCATAAATACCCGGTTTCCCCTCACAACAAATCATTTTGCGGTGAGACTAGGGCGATTTAGCCATTTAAATTAGGGTTTAACCCCTGAGACTTCGGGGGCGGGTATGTCGCGGTTAGGCAACTTTGGTACTTTTGTTATGACTCCTGCCCAAAAAATTTTATTTTATTTTTTGGTATAAGTTACTTTTAAGAAACATGCTGAATGGTTTCCTCCATTTGCCTCATTTTAAATGTTATGCACAAAATTTTGATTGTAATAATTTTCCATTTCTAAAGAAAAATTTTCTCAAATTTCCAATTTAGATAATCCAAAATGGGCATCTCCAAATCTGTCGTGGCCGCTTTTGCCCTTCTCATCGGCGCTTACCCTTCCCGGCCTCAGTTGGGGGGACGACTCGGCCTCAGTGAGTTCCTTTTATTTGCTCTTCTTCTTCCCTTACATCGAACCAAAACCTTCGGACAGATTGCCCAAAAGTGCCAAAATAATTAAATTTTTGGTGTCTAAAATATTTAAAATTTTGAATGATTTCAAATCAGCAGTTATTATGGTTCATATTTAGGACATCCGTCTGAATGTGTAATTGTTTTTTAGGCTCTGTCCATTCCCGAAGGGTGCAAAAAGAAAGCCGCCGAATGCGAGAAGTGCAATTGGGGCGGATTGCCATCCTAGCAGCGGATTTGCGAGCGACGGCTGTTGCAGTGCCGGGCACCAGTTTAAATGTTGCGAAAACGTAAACATATTAATAAATTAAATTAAAATAATTTCTTTTATTTGCCTTTTTATTCCACTTAATTAGGCTCCCGAAGTGATCACGCCAGTGCGAGAAACTGGCGGCAAAATGCTCGAAACAGGGCAACAATTGGGGTGAATGCTTTCCCCGGGACGGATACAATGGCGACGCTTGTTGCGATAAAGGGAATGCTTGGAAATGCGGCGGAGATGTAAAATTTTGTTTTATTTTAAAATTGTTTTGCAAAATCAAAAAATACCAATTTTGCCTTATTCTGGTCGCTTATTTTGAATACAATGTTTCAAAACCTTCAGATGACCATAGACGAACTCATCTTAAAAGACCCGGCCTACGTAAGTGCAACTTTATTTTAATAACTGTAAAAGTTTTAACAAACCATATAAAAATACGCTAAAACAATTTAGGCACAGTATATTAATTGCTACATTGCTGGTCACCCGGATATGGTAAAAGGGGGGGGGAGGGGGAGGGGGCAATGTCAGTTTGCGAAATATTTTAGCTGTTTCGCCAAAGATGATTTGGGTTAATTAAAAAATTTTGCATTACCTTTTAAAAACATTTTTTTCTTTTTTTGCTTCAGCGATTTTGGGTCAGTTGGCCGGTGCCGATAGGTGCTGTCGAGTAATTTAAATTCTTAACAATTTGCCAAGAAAATCCAATGCAGCTTCGTTATTGACCTTTGTTTCTTCAATTGTCTTTTTGCGAGACTATTTTGGGTTTCAAAAAGGCAGGGCACGCACCGGCGGGAGTTTATAATCTCAAAAGTGCCCAAGCTTATCCCGTTTTACATAATTTTAATGTCTATAATGTTGAAAATCTTGAATGACTTAAGACACAAAATCAGAACTTATCATCATATTTAGGAAAGCCTTAAAAAGTGCATGCCGGACAACTCTGAATGTGTAATTGTTTTTATTATTATTTAATTTATTTGATTGAATTTAAATTTCATCATTTAGAAACTCTATCAGTGTCGGGTCCCGTACGACGACATTGAACGCTGTGTAAGTGTTTTCAATTTTGTTCTTAAATGTATAAAATATGTACAAAATTGGATTAAACTTTTTTTATGAAATTTAAAAAATATTAAACAAATTTAGCCAAAGTCGTTAAAATGCCTGCAGCGAAAGCATTCAAACTGGGTAAGTGTTTTTATTATTTACGAAATTAAATTACAATTGCTTTTCTAAAAACAAACGAAAGAAATGTGAGAAAAATAAATAAAAACAAAATTTAGCGCGCACTGTTTAAATGCGTGCCAAACGTCAACAACAAACAAAGGGATGAATGCGTAAGTTTTGCAATTTTTATTTTATAAAATAATTTTTGCATGCAATTCACCTTTGATGTTTTCCCGCATTCACGGCTGATTCAACCAAATTTATTTGCTAAAAATTGATTTAAAAAAAGAGAATTAACTAAAAATGACTAAGTTTATTTAAGAATGAGCCGTTGCCTCCAATCGAGAACGCCACCGAAGCGTAAAGAAAGGAAAAATGAATGTTTATGAATTTTTATTTGTCGAATTTTATGATATGTGAATTTATGCTTTAAAATCCAATTCATTAACATTTGTGATTGATAAAAATTGTATTGCGCCGCGACATTTGGGCTATTTGGACTGCATTTTGCCGCTATTCCCCGTACAAAAGAAAATGAATATTTTTAACGGTTTTGGAATTCGTGCCGATAAGCTCAGTGCTCTGAAAATCCATTTAAAATTCTTAAAAAGTGTTCAGTCAAAAATGCCCAAAATTCTCAGAATTTACCATCTTCAAATTTCAGCTCTGCGGCGATTATATTTCTCTGACAGGCTGAAAAATAGAGCTCGGAAATTGAACACAAAAAATAGTTTTTTAAAGATCGATTTTCAAATTTTTTTTTTAAATCTTAAAAATTTTTCTTTGATGGGAGACAAATGATCCGAAACTGGGATAGGAATAGAAATAAGTAAACGTTTTAAACGGATGAAGCAAAGCCTGCTGTGACTCGGCATCTGCCACCAGATTTTTGCAAGTGCCGATAATGTCGTAGAGGCCCCATCTAAAAATTAACTTTAATTGATTTAAACATTTTTCACCGTCAATGCGTTGCATTCGAAGAATTGCCGCTTTTGCGTCCGCCATCCGTTGGCATTGGACAAAAAACGGAGCTACTCGCTGAGAAATGCCAAAATCAGAATGCACGGAGTGGCAAAACCGGCGGGAACGCGTTGCAAAGTGCGCCAATCGCCCGCGGCTTCGTGTTTAGCGAATAAAAAACGTCAGATTGGACCATTAATTCCAATATATGTATGTGCCGATTTTGGGGTTGGTGGAAATTAATTTTTGAAGAGATAATAAAAAATATCGATGAATAAATAAAATGAATCGTCCCAAAACAGGTAGGGGTCGTTTGAGTCTGGTCGGTTGAGTCTGCGGTTGAAAAAAAATTGATTAATACAAAAAATTAACCAAATTTATTTAAGAATACGCCGTTGCCTCCAAATCGAGAACGCCACCGAAGCGTAAAGAAAGGAAAAATGAATGTTTATGAATTTTTATTTGTCGAATTTTATGATACGAAATTTATGCTTTAAAATCCAACTCATTAACATTTGTGATTGATTAAATTGTATTGCGCCGCGACATTTGGGCGGCATTTTGCCGCTTCCCCGTACAAAAGCTAAATAATTTGGCAGTTTGAAGAGCTAATTTTGCAAAATGTTCCTAAAAATTTTGTTTTAGAATCCGGTTTTAGAATTTTGGTAATCGCTGGCAGGTGGCGACAGATCATTTTGAGTTAGTCTGCCCGCAAATCAGTTTGATCAGTTTGAGTCGGTCAAAAAGCAATGCGGAGAGGTGGCATGGCACATCCATTACAAAAATACCCAAAATTTATTAATATATGTTATTTAAAGTACATTTTGTCGATTTCGCGATCCACAACAAAACTGGCTTTTCCCACGGTTGGTCAAAGGCAATAAAAAATCAACCAATATGTCATAATATCTGGAATTTTATTGTTGCAAAAAAAAATTCGTTTAGGGATAAGCGCGGTAAGAAGTGCAAAAGCGACCAGCGACAAATTTGGAGACGTCCATTTGTTGTCCAAATTCGCAGTTGCTATTATCTAAATTGAATTTAAAGAAATATTTCTTAAGAAAAGAAAAAATTATTAAAATCAAATCTTTTATTTTACCGATCCGTACACCGGGTTTTCAATTTTTGCCAAGCACTAGCTTTGAAGCCGGTCGTCCCCCCAACTGAGGCCGGGAAGAGGTAAGCGCGGTAAGAATTGCAAAAGCGACCACAACAAATTTGGAGACGTCCATTTGTTGTCAGAGTTGGAAATATGGGCTTAAAATTTTTTTTTTTTATTAATTCAAAATATTTAAAATTTGACAAAATAAAAGCAATTCAGTTTCTGAACCTAACTTAAACAAAACAGTCTAAAATAAGGTGCGAAAAAATGGATCAAGTTAGGAAATATTTTTGGTATTTTAGACGGGAGTCAGAAGGGCTCACGGAGTGATTTGGCATAATTTCAGTCAGGGTTTTATCCCGAAAATCCCGTTTAGACCCCAACATTAGTCGGGGGTTTTCGCCTCCGAACTGCGATATACCCGCCCGAAGCCTCGGGGTTAACCCCTAATTTAAATGGCTAAATAGCACAATAGTCCCAACCGTAAAATGATTAGGTGTGAGGGGAAACCGGGCACACATCGTTCACCACTGTGAGCTCTACACAAATCAACAACAGAATTTCTATCAAACGCCCAAATGTGTAAATGATTCATAATACAAAAATATTTTAAATAAAAAAGATGTGCTTAAATAGACTTTGATTTTTGTTCTTCCTTTTATTGATGATAAAGAATCCTTAATTTTGTCAGAGCTAAGATCAGAGTCAGTTTTCTTGAAAATGTTCAAATTATCAGTGCCGGATTGCTTGGTGTGCCCGTTTGCCATCCGCTAATGTCGCTATTATTGTATTTAATTTTGTCAAATTTGTAATTTATTTTGTTTGTTGGGCAATTCTTGGATGAATAATTTCACAAAAATAATTAAAATTTAAAAGCAAGATTTTTTATACAAAATTGTTCTTACTTTGTCTAATTTTGAGATTATTTTGTTTCGTTGGGCAATTCTTGGAATAAATTATTTCATAAAATAATTTATTTTTTAAAAGATTAGCCAATTTATGAACAATTATCGGTTAGAATTGATGAGCAGTAAAAATGATCAAGCTTAGACTTCATTTTTTAACAGACAAAAGAAACTTATAAACCTATTTTTGAATTTACCGAAATAAAGTAGAAGCCTTAAAAAAATTTGTATTCCTGACCAATTTTCTTAACAAAAAGTGCAATACAAATTATGACATTTTTGAAGTAATTAAAAATTTTATGAAAAAAAGTCTCGAATATCGACTCGAGAAAAGTCTCGGGTTTTTTGGGTCTCGGGCTCGAATCTCGAGGTAAATTATCGGGCGGGGGCCTGAGTCTTGAGGTAAAGTATTGGGCTTGGGCTCGACTCTCGAGTATCGACAAATTTTGGGTCTCGTGCAGCACTGGCACTCGCCGTGGCGGGGCATAATATCGGAAAGCCATCGAATATTATCCAACCGCCAGGCTATTTGTTAGCTGTGACAAAATTAAGGATTCTTTATCATCAATAAAAGACAGAACAAAAATCAAAGTCCATTTAAGGACATCTTTTTTATTTAAAATATTTATGTATTTGAAAATGTTATGAATCATTTACCATTGGCTTCATCGTTTTTTTCCATTAAATTCTTTTATGTGAGACGTTTAAAGATAGGTTAAATGTACAATCACCCTTTAAGCATTGGAAAAACGAGGCCGATCGGTGGAATGGCATGCCCGTTGGGGTTGTTTGTTATTCATTCGTTTGATGGAAATTCTATTTTTAATTTGTGTGTGAGTGATCTGCTGCATAAATACTCCCCTGGAATTATTTCAAAGCTAGTGCTCGGCAAAAAAATTGAAAAACCGGTATACGGATCGGTAAAACAAAAGATTTTGATTTTAATAATTTTTTCTTTTCTAGAGAAATATTTCCTCAAATTCAATTTAATAATAGAAACTGTGAATTTGGACAACAAATGGACGTCTCCAAATTTGTTGTGGTCGCTTTTGCACTTCTTACCGCGCTTGCTTTTCCCGGCTTCAGTTGTGGGGACGACTCGGCCCTTACGCCCTGCGAGATTGTGAAGGAAAAATGCACTCGCACCAGAAATCACTTTGGCAAATGCTTCCCAGATGAAGGCAGCAAAGGCGACGCGTGCTGTGCGGAAAACTTCGGGTTAAAGTGTGCGGAAGAAGTAAGAGTTTGGGTTTTAAGCTTATAATAATCCGTTCAATTAAATAAAAATTTTTAACAAATTTTTAAATATTTTGACTTTTCTTTAGATGACAATCGAAGAAGGAATGGCCGTTGATCCAGTCTTCGTAATTTGCTTTAATTTATCTTTTAATTGTACCAAAGTTTGAATAATATGTTAATGTAAATTCAGGCGCAGGCCATAAAATGCGAGCTCCGTGCACATCCGAATTTGGTAAAATTTACAATAATTATGGGTGAATCAAGTGCATCGAAAGAAATTTGGTTTTGAAATCTTTTTTTTGAAACTAATTCACCGACTTCCGATATCCAAAGACTAAATTTATACAAAAAAAGCAACTTTTTATAATTTTGTTCGCATCCGGGTTCGGGTTTCAAAGGATTTCGTGGGTCAAAATCCGTTGAATGGGCTTCAATTTCATTTTGGATGGGGATGGCATAACAAAGTGTACAGAGATTTTGTAAAATGTGTTTATTTAGCAAAGCTATATCGATTGCTTGCCTGATAAGAGCGAATGCGTAAGAAAATTTCAATATTTATTATATTAAAATAATAATTTTTTAAATAAAATATTCCATTAATTTAGAATATGTGCGACCGTAAGGCTTGGGAAGAAGCTGATCGTAGGGACATTCTTGAATGCGTAAGAGTTTGTGTTTTGTTAATATATCGGCGATTAACTTTTTGGTTATGAAATGGGAATTCGGTTTCCGGACTTTTTTTTTTTGTTGCAAAAACCCCGGAAATCTGGAAATGTTAACAAATCAGGCAGATTTTTAACAAAAATGGTCCAAAAACTGCATCACGCAAGGGCGAAAAACGATCAGAAAAATTAGAAAATCAAATTTTTGAGATTTCGGAAATTCCGGACATTTTCGGGTCTGGAATTCCGAGCATTTTTAAAAACGCGGAATTCCGGTTTCGAACATTTTTAAGAGCCGGCATTTCTCTGACCCAACTATGTATTTATGATTAGTGCCAGCTTGGAATAAATATGCTAAGACAAAATTTAGCCACGGAATGTGCAATGCCTCCTACGCGAGATTCCGGATCTGGTATTAATTTCGTTATTTGTAAATCCAATCAAAAAATTTGTTCTCGTTTCTCGACCCTAAAAAGCTTGGGTTTTTGAACACCTTCACTCAGGAAATGAATGGCGGCGTTAATCGGCGCCGTATCTTCAAAATTAAAAAAAAGTTATTTTATAAGAGCCTCAGTAAAAATCTGATTAAAATTATCTTCAGTTTCAAATATAAAAATTTTTACGATTGCTCATGTTTCACAAAATTAATCTATTTTGTAAAAATAAAAATTCAGGATAGCCTCCGAAAATGTTTTGTTAAATATGATCGAGCAAGGGGTGATAAAGAAGCTGAAGCGAAATGCGTATGTTTACTTTTTATTTTTTTGTACTTTTGGAAGGTAAATATGGAATATGGGGACCAGGCTCAAAATCACTCAAAATCACTTTAATAGGGTTTCTAGGGGCTGAAACCGATAGAAAAAAGCATTTGGTCAATCGCTTGTGTTTCTTAATGGTACTGAAGTGCCCCTTTTACACTGGCACTCAGTCGGCCAGCATCCAAATTGCGTCTGATCGTGTCCTACATCTAGATCGATTTGTCTCGTCGGGAGCTGTCGAATGATACTAAATTTGTTGAAATTGGCTAACAGGAGGACACAAAATTTAGATTAAAGTGGTTTTGAGTGATTTTGAGCCTGGGAGCTCAGATCCATATTTTTCCCTTTTGGAAATACCTTCTTTAAAAGTTAAATTTTATTCATTTAAAAAAAATTAATTGTCAAAAAAAAACACGAATTAAAATAAAGAACTCGCCAGCGCCCGAATTCTCCGCTGCAACGGTATGAAAACATTGGTTTTTGCAATTTCGGCACTTTTAAATTCATATTTTTAGAAGGCGGTGTCAATGCAAGAACTGATCATCGCCGAGAAGTTGGCTTCAGCCACTGAGCCGACAACGACGACGACGACCGGGGCCAAGACAGGCGCCGCGTCCAGTGCCGTGCCGTCATTTGCCGCCGCCCTCCTGATTGGCTGTTTCTGTTTGAAAATAAATTTTTATTTTTATTAAACTAAAATCTTTAAAAATTTTACAAAATTTTTAAGACATGTTCCCGAACATCTATTGGGCGATGGTGTTGTGAACGCAAAGGAAGTGCGGATTTGGGCCCTCAAGATAATCAGCCGGGATTTTTTCTACCCCCTCCCCTCCCCCCGGGGGTGGTTTTTTGCCCGTTCCCTCCACTTTCATTTTTCATTTGTGCCTTCCCAATGACCCTTCGCCCCATTTTCATTTTGTTTTCATTTTCTGCTGTAAATAAATTGCTTTGGTATTTATGAATTTTTTGAAAAGTCGACCCCGAGCTCGAATGCCGAACACGAATTCGAACCGGAACGGGAAGAGCCAAAATAGGAAAAAAACCTAAATGGAGAAATGACAAAAGGAAAGGGGTCAAATGAGAAATTGCCAAAAGGAGGGAAAAGCGCAAATGAGATAAAATTTTAAAAAATGCATAAAAAGTCGTAACTGAAAGGTCCGGCACTCGAATTGTTCAAATCCGGGTTTTGAGGCTTATCCTCATTGCCTGATCGAAAATTAATTTGAGCCAGCAATGCCTTAAATCTTTCCAAAATAGACAAAAATATTTTTGACTATACAAATTCTTCCAAAAAATGATAGCCATCCAACGTGAGAAAATAATTTATTTTAAATATTGAAAGAAAACAGCTCTTTTTTAGCTTAGTTATGAGGGGGCAGGCCGGTGATGAAAATGAAATGAACGCCAAGATGAAGACGAATCTGAAATAGAAGATAAAGTAACGCAAGATTAGCTTCCAATCACCGACCAATTCGACTTAAACCTTCTCAACGTAATTGGCTTTCCCCGACTGATGGATCAAACAGCTTTACCATCCGCTCATGGCTGGCCGCCCGCACGTCCACTCCATTGACCACCAGCAAAAAAGTCGTCTGCCATCAGACTGCCCGTGCCGTCATTCCATACGGCACAAATCCCTCAAATGGAGCACGCGACGGCCGAAAGCATTCAACGGGGTCTCGCAAAGCGATTCCGAATCTGTCAAAAAAATCACTTTTGATTTCGAATCTTAAGCATGAGCTGGGTTTTGAATCCCGATAAAATGATTTTCTATTTGTGTCAAATTGTGCCTTTGGCCCCGCGTAGGATGAAGCCGAAGCCGTTCGCCCTCAAGGGATGGCCAGAATGTGCGGTACGTTAGCTTCAAAGCCGGTCTTCCACAAAGTTGCTGCTAGAGCCCGGACTGGATCTGGATCCATATTCTCCACGACTCTGGATTTTCCTGGATCTGGATTTTTTCTGGATTTTTAATCCAGAAAATCCAGATCCAGGCCATTTCCAAAATCCAGATCCAGATCCAGGTCCAGGGGACTCAGACCTGGATCCAGATCCAGATCCAGATCCAGAATCCAGGTAATCGGACCTGGATTTTCGTTTTGTATTGAATTTAGGACCCCGATTTCACATACGAGCCGTTAGTTTAGTGGTGAGTGAAAGGGACCGGAACCCGTTTTGGGCTGGGGTTCGAACCCCGACCTATGTAAATGATTTTTTATGACTTTTCGGTGAGCATCTATAATCGAGTAACCAATTTCTAAAAATTTAAATTTTTATCAATTTTTAAAAAATATTTTGGGCGGAATCCAATAAACTAGGATAAAACAACCGAAAAAAATTAGGAAAATTCACCAAAGAGTTATTCAAAAATTTTAATCCCAAAGGTTTGGGCGATTTTACAAAAAATTTCAAAAATAAAAAAAAATCCAGATCCAGGTCTGGAACCAGGCCTCCACAAACCTGGATTTTTCTGGATCTGGATTTTTTCTGGATTTTTAATCCAGAAAATCCAGATCCAGGTCATTTTCAAAATCCAGATCCAGATCCAGGTCATTTTCAAAATCTAGATCCAGGTCCAGGTTTTTTCAAAATTCCGGGCTCTAGTTGCTGCGCAACGTGCCGTACTCTCCCGCAACGGACGAGCTGACCACACTCAAGCTTGGGCTGGCCAGGAAGCTAAAATTTTTTGGACTTTTGTTTTTTTAAACAAAACATTTTCGACTTGCTGGTTCCCTAAAAAGTAATGCTGATGCCTTTTCAGAGATATTTCGGTGATGGGCATTTCAACGTCGGTACAATTTAATCAAATGTCATTTTTGAACGGTCTTCTCAAAAGCAAAATCTAAGTGGTCGGACCCAAGGGCGTATGCAGCAGGGATGGGAAAAATCGGAAAATAAAATCCGAAATCCCAAAAATCCGAAATTTTTTTAAACGAAATTTTTGCATTTGATAAAAAAAAGGGTTTTCTATCTTATTTGTGCTTCATTAAAATTGGTCAGCAATAAAGGTTTTTGAGAACTTTGCTTTAGATCTGGGGGGAGGGGGTCGGCGGTGCCGATTGGCGCCGCCGAGAAAATTTTGAATTTTTGACTCAATTTGTTAAAAGATTTGCAACCAAAAAGTACAACATTTTTACGATTCGACCCCTCCAAAGAACATATGTATTTTATAAAAATAACAATTAGGCCCCTGCTTTATCCATCCAACTAATTCAGCTTGAAATTTACCGAGACTTGAGACCGAGACTCTCGAACATCCCTATTAAGGGCACACAGTCGTGGAACGGGTAGTCGCGGATGTGCCGATCCTCGAGCGAAAATTTGCCGGCCCTCCCACTGTAGTTGAAGGCTTTGTCCAACTGGTGAGGCAGCGAGTGCAAAAGACCACCAAACTTTTTCAACATTACACACAGACATTTCTGAAATTTTTGGAGGCTATTAGGCTTAAATTTCGACGGCACTTATGAAGGAAGGGGTTTTTATTTTTGAAATAGTCAATGACGGCTAGACTTAAATAATCCCATAATCGAAAAGCATCCAAGCAAATAAACGTCGGGAGGAGGGACTGGAGAAGGCTTATGCCTGACCTTCTCAAGGCTTGTCCAATGCCCCCAGGCCCAGAAAAGGGACAGCCAAATCATTGTGATCGGATTGCTAAAGCTGCGGACATGTTCGTCCAAAGTGTGTTTGATGTCCCAAAACTCGCGCTCCTTATCCTTCAAAGTTTGTCTTTATTTTATTTACTCATAAAATCAAAATTATTTTGATTACCCCTTCAAAGCGGTAACCAAACATCAAATTGTTGATGATCGACCCGACGGCAACATCGATCAGTCCCGGCAGATTCACCTCATCAATGCTGCCAGATTTGGCGTCAATCTTCCCGAACATTGCGCCCAACTCGAGCATGATCTGAACCCAGCTCAAGTTGTAGACGTTCAACCAATCATCACTGGGGCTCATTTGCTTCTCCTCACCCGGTCCTGCATCAGGTTTTTGCCCAGCCCGAAGTCTCTCAAAACGTGAAGAGCAAAACGCCGCTGTTCTCGCCAACGCTCTCCACTGGAGCTGATCACTCCATGAATGTCCTCTCCTTCAAAAAGCGCTAATTTAATGCTTAATCTCCATTATTTGGGTGTTGTTCTAATTTAATTCTTAATTTCCATTATTTGGGTGTTGTTCATTCTTAATTGCCAAATTGCCATGCCTCTGAAGACGTGTTCAAATGGCATTGTGTACCGTCCTGCATACGTCTCGCCGTCCCGCACAAAAGTGTCCACAATTTTGCCATATTCCGCCACACAGACCACCGGAATTTGGCCCATCCAAAAGGTGTATATGGGCCCAAACTGACGGCGCCACTGCAGGAAAACGTCCTCGGCATTGCCGCCGCGATGGATTTGGAGCAAGTTGCCAAGAAATGGCAGCGGAACAGGACCTTTGAAAAATCATTTTAAATGGAATTTTTCTCATTTTTATATGCGATTATCATACGGCTAATAAGGAAAAGAAGGTTTCAAATAAATATGCTTAATTCCAAAATTTAAATTTAGCTAATACTATTCTCGTACTGTAATAACAGTAACCGTACCCGGAGGCAATTTTTGTCGTTTGTAGTACAGATGATAAAATAGGAAAACGGAGATGAATAAAACAAAAAAGATAATCAATGCCATGTTGGAATTTGTTTTGATTTGATCAAAAAACCCTTTAAACGTGTGGTTAAAAAGGCAAAACCTGTTTTTAGACTATTTGAAATACCTCAAATTTCGTTCTTTGAGTGAACGAAAAAAGAGACGATGAAGACAAACGATAAATTTAATTTTCCCCATTTAATTGGGCGATTAACCGTTATTTGTGACATTGATCATTGGCGGCGGCATCCATCGCTTTGCGCTGTCCTACACGGCGTTGTTGAATCAATAATCCGATTTGACGTGCCAGACTTTTCATTTCGTGTTTAATGAATTTTGGAGATTATTTTTGATGGCACTTAATAGAAAAAGTTTTTGCTGCGTTAATTAACGACGTGACAACTGAACCAAACTCAGACCACCAAACATAACCAAAAAGCATCCAAGTAAATAAACGTCGGGAGGGGGGATTGGAGAAGGCTTATGCCTGACCTTCTCAAGGCTTGTTCCCCAGGGCCGGCCGGGAAAAGCATTTCATTAATTTAAGCATAATTGGTGTCCTTGTGCATTTCTGGATTGTCAGAGTTCGCTGATCCACTCGGGATTAGAGAAGTCCAAAAATGGTGATGAACACACGAATGCTTGGCCCAGGTTTTGGCAAAATAAAGCACCTGATCGGCTCGTCAATGTGGTTTGTTGAAAGCCGATTAAAAAAATTTTCATTGATGGAAGGAACTAAAAAACGAAAATGAGAGAATGAACGGATAAATTGGATTCATCTTTTGATTAGAAGATTTTGCATACATTTTTCATTAATGAGAAACATGAAACATAGGAATTAAAAAAACCACTGATCAGAGTGGTATTATTAGAGAGTTGAAAATTTACACACAGAGAATTAATTGCGAATGGAGAGGGATTGTGTCCGAGGATGAAAACAAATGCAATGCACTCTTTACAGTAAATTCCTGGTATACAATCGGAGGGTCCGACGTCGGAAAATTTTTTTAAATTTTTGTTAAGAAAATTGCTCAAAATTTTCAAAAATTTTTCCGAATTCAATTTTTTCAAAAAACAATTTTTGTTTAAAAAATTTGCCTGGTTAAGCGCTTAGGTATTTAGGGTTGGTCCCCGAGGGATCGGGACAAACCAATTAGCACAGTTGGATTAAACATTTTACACATTTTCCATAAAAAACTCTCGGGAAGAGGCGAGGACATGACGCGTGCATTTTACGCTTAATTACATTTGTTAATTGTGTGGTCGATGAATTTTGGATAAGATCTGCATGTGGTTGGCTCCAAAATCTAGCCTTAGGCAAGGGTGCCAACAAAAATTTTTCAAAAAAAGGACAGTGAAGGTCAAAAAAAAGATTTTGCTGGCATTTTGCTGGCAAAAAAAAGGACACTTTACAAGATGTTCAAAAATGCAGTAAATTTTTATTTTTTGCATGAAATGTGAGTTTTTATCTTTCCTCCGACAATTTTTCTCAACAATTTGGGGTTTGTAAATTGCTCCCATGGATTTCAAAAATTTTGGCGATTTTCGCTTTTCAAAAATGCATTTTTTTTTTGCGAATTCTGCTTTAGTAGGAGGGGGGGGGGGGTGGTCGGCGGTGCCGATAGGCGCCGCCGGGGAAATTTTTTGATTTTCGACTCAATTTGGTAAGAAAATTGGTTCAAAAATTCGGTTATCCTGAAAATCAGTACAAAATCAGAATTTGGATAAAAATGAACAAATATTGTGCATTTTAGACATTTAAGCGAAAATTCAAAAAAGAATGCGAAAAATGCTTGAAAATTAACAAATTTAGCCATTGTCTAAAGATTATTCAAAATTCAAACAAAAAATTCTTCAAAAAGCTCCAGAAAACTCAAATAAAGGACAAAAAAGGACGTGTAGCCTAAATAAAGGACAAATCTTTAAAGAGACATTTCAAATTTTAAAGATTGGGGTACCTCAAAAAAGGACAAATGGCACCCCTGGCCTTAGGGGAAGGGAACACGCAGCATTATTGGGGAACGCGAAAGGTTGGGGTGGGGGGATTTTGGAAGAGGCGTTCAAAAAAGCAATTGACTTTTCAATGGGTGCATCCCAAAATCGATGAATGGGGGGGGGGGGAATTTGCGGGGTGGCTGAATTGATCGGGGGTGGACGACGACCACCACAACCATCATCTAATCATCAGCATTGCATCCGCCGCCTCAGCAGCAGCAGAGCTCAGGATAGTGCGCCGTCAAAGTTGGGGGACGCAGAAAGCCCTTCGGGGTAGACAACATACAACGGATGTAACCGGATGCCAACAAAAAGGTCTGGAAACCGGCATGGCGTACCCAAAAATGTTCGGAACTCCGCGGCATGCCGGACTTAATAAGTGGAAAAAATCCGGCATCCGGTTACATCCCAGTCACATATGCTGATTCGGGCACTGAGGCCAAAATTGCGAACGTGAAAGATGACGGGAGGCGGGCAGGTGGTGCCCGGGAAAGGGTTGGCCTTACGAAATCAACGGGGGGGGGGGGTGGGGGAATTGGTTCTGGAAGTTAGAAAAAGCATAAGAGAATAAGCAACAAATGGGAAAGAAAATTTGTCTCGATGTTGTTTAAATCTTAATAAAACAAAAGATCAGCTCAGGTCTAACATTTGATATCAAACTTTAGAAAAAAGTGCCATTTTGTGTAAAGCTAATTGGTGAAGAGAATTCTCATATTCATTTAAACCAATCAATGTATCCAAAATAATTTAAAATCAAACTAACATATATTTAATAATACACAATCCTAAAACTTGGCCGAAAAATTACATCTGACTTGAAAATTCAAAATTCCCAAGAAATTTACAATCTTTCGTTTAAAATTATCAAAGAAAATCAAATATTGCCCAGAAATCAAAAATAGGAAATTAAATTTTCTTTTGCCTGTTTCATCGAATGAAGTTGGCCTGATTATTTTTAATGCTCATCAATTCTAACCGATAATTGTTCATACAAGAACTATTTTACAAAATTTTATTTTGTGTTTATATAAAATAAAATCTTTCTTTTCTATTTTAAATTAATCCGGCACTGATCAGAAGAGCATTAAATGATTGGAATTTATTTAAACATTTTCAAAAAAACTAACTCTGTTATGAGCTGTGAGAAAATTAAGAATTCTCTATCATGAATAAAAGAAGGAACAAAAATCAAAGTCCATTTGTTGTGTCCGAAGCAACAGTTATTTGAATATTGATTTATTCAGCAGACAAATATATAAGGGGTCAAAGGCGAGCGAAATGGGTGCGGTGATAAATATGATAAGGCGAATGTGAATGACCCGGGGAGGGGGAAAGGACAACATTATATGGGCAAGGGAAGGGACGAATTGTCCTACTGATCTTTGGCATTGTGAATGCCATCTTCAAACACGACATCTCCTCCCCACTCAATTTGGCTCATCCGCTCGGGTCGAAGATGGTCCTTTGCTTCCGTTCCCGTTGCGTCCTTCGGAGTTCTGGTGGTGCCTTCTCCGGTGGATGTTCCGGCGAGTCCGCACGAATGTCTCGAGTTGGAACCTCTTCCTGCTCTCGGCCTGCTTCCTTCCCATCGGGGTCGGACGCATTGGACTCCGAGTCTTCGCTGCCCTCGTGGTCCGCTGCCGTCTCATCTGCTTTCAGCTGATCGAGGTGTCTGTTCCAGATTCCCCGTGATGTTCGGACGAGGAATAGGGCAGACGAACTTTGGCGCACGATTTGGCCCTTCATCCACTTAGGCCCGTCGCGGTAGTTCCTCGCGAAAACTCCTTGACCGACTTCAAAGGAACGTTTCCACGTTCCGCGATCAAAATTCCTTTTTGACCGGTCCTGGTACTTTTGCGAGCACCTTACCACCACTCCTCCCCCTTTTTTGGGTTCGACAACCGGCCGGACCAGATCAAGCTTTGTTCGCAATTCTCGGCTGAACATCATTTCGGCTGGAGCGCGTTCTGTCCCGGTGTGTGGTGTGACTCGGTATTTCAGTAAAAACTGATTTTTCGCGAGTTCATTTTCCCAGTTGGTCTCCTTTTTGATCAGACTCATTCCTTTTTTGAATGTCTGCACAAACCGCTCAGCCTCGCCATTGCTTTGCGGGTGATATGGTGCGGTTCGTGTGTGAATGATGCCTCGCTCGGCACAGAATTTTTCGAATTCTGCCGCAGTAAATTGCGGGCCATTATCACTGACGATTTGCTCCGGCAATCCATGTGTCCAGAACAGGTTTCTGATGGCTGCCATTGTTGATTCCGTCGTGGTATTCTTCATCATCACCACTTCTGGCCATTTTGTCTTTGCATCCACGACAATCAACCACATTTTGTTAAGGAATGGACCGCAGAAATCGATATGAAGTCTTTGCCATGGCCTCTCAGGCACTTCCCACGGGTGCAGTGGCACTTTTCTCATCTCCGGCGCATTTACCTGGCACGTCTTGCATTTCTTCCGAATTGCCTCAATGTCCTTGTCGATGCCCGGCCACCATACTTTCTGTCTGGCCAAAGCCTTCATTCGAACAATTCCTGGATGTGTCTCATGGATCAATTTTAAAATTTCTCCCCGGAATTTGCTTGGGATCACCGTCCGAGTTCCCAGCATTAAGCATCCATTCTGCATTTCCAGTTCTTCTCTTGCCAAGAAGAATGGTCGAATCGCATTCTCAACTTCTTTATTTGCTGGCCAACCCGATTCCAGAAAGCTTTTAACCTTTTTCAGGACCACCTCTTTACTGATCTCTTTAGTAATGTCCTCCACTGTTATCGGCAGCGAATTTTGGGCTTCTTCCTGAATTGCTTTCACCTCTCTGCTGTCCTTGCAGATTTGGTCGATTTCCGGACTCGGCAATCGTGATAGCCCATCGGCATATCCGAAGCTGTTTGTTGGGCAGTATTCGATGTCGAACTCGTAGTTCATCAAAATCAGACTCCACCGATGAAGTCTTCGAGCCGCAACAACAGGCAGTTGACCCTTCGGTCCGAAAATCCTTTTTAAGGGCTCATGGTCGGTTTGCAACATGAATTTGCGGCCGTATAAGTATTGATTGAACTTTTCAACGCCGAAAATTACTGCTCGCCCCTCCTTCTCAATTTGAGCATACTTTCGCTCAGCTGGATTTAGCGTTCTTGAGGCATATCCGATGACTCCCATTTTCCCGGATGTTGCATCCTTGTGGAAAAGAACTGCGCCAACTCCATAATCCGACGCGTCCGTAGCTAAGAAGAGTGGCTTTTCGGGGTCGTAATGAACCAACAGTTCGTTCGACACCAGCATCTGTTTGATCTGGCTGAAAGCTTCTTGTTGTTCTTTTCCCCAGTACCATTTCACTCCCGTTCGTCGCAACTCGTTCAGCGGCTCCGAAAGCGTTGCCATAGAAGGGATGAACTTTCCGTAATAGCCGACCATGCCCAGGAACGATTGTAGTTCCTTTAAATTTTCCGGTGCGGGCATTTTTTGAATTGCTTCCACCTTTTCCGGTGAAGTTCTAATGCCGTCTCGGTCGACGATATGCCCCAAATACATTATTCGGTCCTGGAGAAAGGCACATTTTTCCTTCTTCACTCGTAACCCGAATTCCTGTAGACGTTGGAGCACCGCATCCAATCTTCTCAAATGTTCTTCGTCCCTGGCTGCTGTCACCACAATATCATCCAAGTAAACTGCTACTCCTTCAATTCCGCAGAGAATCTCTTCCATCGCCTGTTGGAAGATTGCCGGTGCGGACGCCACTCCATATGGCATGCGAGTGAACTGGTACAGTCCTTTGTGAGTGCATATTGTGAGGCATTCTTTGGCCTTATCATCCAGCATCAGTTGCAGATAAGCCTCCTTCAGATCCAACTTCGAAAATCTTTTACCATTGTTCAAGGTGGTGAACAGTTCTTCAGGTCGCGGAAGTGGATACTGATGAATGTCGAGCCATGGGTTTACCGTGACTTTATAATCACAGCACAGCCGAATTTTGTTACCAGGCTTTGGCACTATCACCAGTGGCGTAGCCCATTCTGACGTGTTTACAGGTTCAAGAACTCCGTCCTTAACCCATTGGTCGATGACTTTCTCCACCTCTGAACGCAGCGCGAATGGAACAGGACGAGGCTTGCATTTCTTGGCCTGCACATCCGGCTTAAATTTCATTGAAACTCGCCTAGTGCATTTGCCCAATTCGTCTTTGAAGACCTCTTCATGTTTTTGCAGTACCGCCTCAAGTTCGCTTCCTTTGCTGCTGAGCCGAACTTCCTGAACTACTCCAATTCCAAACGCCTCGTTGAGATTGATCTGCAGTTTCTTGATCAAATCACGCCCACAAAGATTTTTGGCCTGATCGTCAACCACATAAAGTTCCGCTTTTGCTTCTTTCTCCAAGTATGCCACTTTGGTCATAAAGGATCCAAGGACTTTAATTGGCTTTCCTCCATACGCCAGTAGTCCTGAACAGCTTTTCAATTGTGGCTTGCCAACAGCGATCCAATCGTCTTTGGCAATCAGCGAAACATCGGCTCCACAATCCAATTCAAATTCTGCCAACCCTTTTTCCAATTTCAATTGAACAAATGCTGGTGGCACAGAAAGTGATTTTACTTCTTTTGGTTTGACCACGCTCGCAATGTCTACCTCAGCCTCACGCTTTCCTGCGCTGACCTGGTGCACCGGCCTTCCTTTGAATTTTTCGGAGCCGTGCCTTGCATTTGAGCTGGCGCCTTGTTTCGATTTGCACACGATAGCCCAGTGCCCAACCTTTCCGCACTTTCGGCATTCTGCGTCTTTATTCGGGCACTTACTAGCCCAATGTCCATCCTTACCGCATCGATGGCATTTTCCGGATGCTTTGGTTGGGCATTCATTCGCCCAATGGCCATCCTTACCGCATTGGTGGCATTTTCCGGGCGTTCTGCTTGCTCCGGTCTTTCCTCCTCCTTTCGGAGCGAAAACCCTGGCAATTTCTCCTCTTGAACCATGCCCACCAATTTGTTGCGCATCCAGCGTCGATTGTTCTAACAGAACGGCTGTCTCCACCGCTTCTTTAAACTTCCGGCCCTTATCACCTTTCTTTATCAACTCCGCTCTGATTGTGTCATCCGCAAGGCCATTGATGAACAACGCGTTCAGACACATATCCACCGAATCTCTGTGCCATTCTGCATTAGCAATCAGAGTCCGCAATTGTATTGCGAATTCGCGGATGGATTGTCCTGACTTTTGTTTTGCTGAAAACAGTTCAAACCTTTTTGCGGCGACTGTTTTTGATTCTCCGAAGCGTTCAGTCATCAACTCTTTAATTTCGGCCATGGTCATCACTCTCACATCGTCTGGCAGTGCCATTTGACGGAGTTCCTCATAAATCGGACCGATTTCGGTGAAGAATAACAACTTCTTTGTCTCAGCGTCGGTAATACCGCGCAATTTGATGAAAAAGTCGAACCGCTCCTCCCAAATATTCCAAGCCATTTCTGAAGTGAAGGGTCCCGGCCCTTTTCCACCTTTACTCTTCGGTGCTTCTGCCGTCATTTTGTGTAATTGATGACTTTCTGTTATCCAATAGGCTTAACAGACGTGCTCGAGGACTTTACCTGTCGGTTGATCACTCCTTGTCGACGATTTTGTCTCAACTCGAGATCAACAATCGGAATGTTTGCACCAACCTGGTGTCAATTTACAGTTTCTTAGACTGTTTTGTCGAAGATTGCACCGTCCCGGTGTCAATTTACAGTTTCTTTGACTGTTTTCGACGAATTTGTCAACCCGACTTTGAAGAATTTTCGAGCCACCCAGGCTTTGAAGAATTTTCGAGCCACCCAGGCTTTGAAGAATTTGCGAGCCACCCAGGCTTTGAAGAATTTGCACGCCACCCAGGCTTTTAGCAATATTGTTTACTTTTGCTGACTGCGCCAGTAAACTGTTGTGTCCGAAGCAACAGTTATTTGAATATTGATTTATTCAGCAGACAAATATATAAGGGGTCAAAGGCGAGCGAAATGGGTGCGGTGATAAATATGATAAGGCGAATGTGAATGACCCGGGGAGGGGGAAAGGACAACATTATATGGGCAAGGGAAGGGACGAATTGTCCTACTGATCTTTGGCATTGTGAATGCCATCTTCAAACACGACACCATTTGAGCACATCTTTTTTATTTAAAATATTTATGTATTTGAAAATGTTGAATTATGAATCATTTACCATTGGCTTCATTTTTTTTCCATTAAATTTTTTATGTGAGACGTTTAAAGATAGGTCAAATGTACAATCACCACTTTAAGCATTGGAAAAACGGTGTTTATCGGTGAAATGCCATGCCCAATGGGGTTGTTTGTTTTGATGGAAATTCTATTTTTGATTTGTGTGTGAGTGATCTGTTGCATAAATACCCGCTTTCCCCTTACAACAAATCATTTTGCGTATCTAAATCTTCCCTGAACTTGATCCCTTTTTTCTCACCTAGTTTTGGATTCCTCTTGAATTATTTCAAAGGCCCGGCCGGGCACTTATTCGATAACTCCCAACCCTTGCATGTGTTGGGCAACTCTGGTACTTTTGCTATGACTCCCCAAAAATTTGATTTATAATTGAGTTTGGTACATTAAAGTAACATGAATAGCCTCCATTTTGCCTAATTTTAAATTCTGAATTAGAACAAAATTTTTTATTTATTTTCTCATTTTTAAAGTACTCAAATTTCACATTTATAATCCAACTGCGAATTTCGACAACAAATGGACGTCTCCAAATTTGTCGTAGTCGCTTTTGTCCTTTTATTCGCGCTTGCTTTTCCTGGCATTAAGACTTTTAGCATTTTTTGGTTAGACGAAATGGTGTCAAAATACCCGGCGAACCCGTTGCTTGCGGACTATGTAAGTGCAATTTTATGCTAAAATTTGTAAAAGTTTTAACCAAAACATTCTAAAAATATATTAAACAATTTAGACATCGTTGGTGAATTGCTACCTTGCTGGTCATCCGGATTTGGTAAAAAAAAGGGGGGGGGGGTTGGTGGGAGAGTGCAATTCACTTTGTGAAAAGTCTTTATTCCGTTCTACATAATAATTTTAATTTTTAAAAGGTTGAAAATCTTGAATGATTAATTTGTAAGAAGCCTAATTCGAACTTACTTTTGTTTATTTTAGGAAAGCCTTGAAAAGTGCATGCCGAAAGGGTCTTTGGAGGACAAGGCAGATATTGAAAAATGTGTAAGTGTTTACGTTCTTAATATGAATTAAAAATGAAAAAAACGAAATTAAACTAAACTTTTATTATATGAAACATTAAAAAAATATATTTAAAACAAATTTAGCCAAAGGCTCGCAAATGTTTGCAGCGAAAACATTCGGACTTGGTAACAGTTTTTATGCGAAATCAATGTAAGGAAAAACAACAAATTTAGTTGACTTTTTTGAAATGCATGCCCAAAGACTCCAGTGAAAAGGAATGCGTAAGTTTTGCAACTTTTATCAAGTTTTATCGATACAAAAATTGATTTAAAAAAGAAATTAACGAAATTATTTAAAATGCGCCGTTGCCTCCAATCGAGTGCTCCAACCTGGTGTAATGTGATCCAGATACTTCGGCGATTATAGTCGATGGCAGTCCGAAAAATGAGTGCTTATGAAATACTTAGAAATAATTTTTTTTGTCAAATTTATGCTATGTCCAATTTATGCTTTAAAATTTCCAAGTCATTGACATTCGTGATCGTTAAATTAGTTAACCGACATTTGGGCCGCATTTTGGCGCTGTTTCCCCGTACAAAAGCAATTAAATAATTTTGTCGTTTTAAAGCTTAAAAAATTTATAATAGCTTTCCAAAAAAATGAAATGTTTTTTACGTTTGCCCACTTGCTGAGCAATCGCACACAATACGCGTCAGAATTATTTTATTTTTAAATAAACGTAAATTTTCTGGTCAACCCATTTGCAAGTTTGGTTTGAATATACAGTAAAACTGTACACCATTTAATTCATTAAAATAATTGATCAAACACATATGAATAACAGTCGAATCAGTCTCGCACAAATTGACACCCGTTTTCACTTATACAAAATTAAAGTAGAGTTTGTAGACCTGGATTTTGGAAAATCCGGGCATCAAAAAAGTATTGATCTAAAACCGGTCCCGTTTACTGGATAAAAATAGAGAAAAATAATGATTTGTAAAAAACCCAGGACCAATTTTGAGGTGATCAGCCGAAATTTGCGCATTTATTGCTCTGCCATTACACAAATCGGCGCCCGGATTTACTTTTCCAAGTTCGAGCAGTAACTTTTATATGGCGAAAAGTATGTCAAACTTATTGTTGCAAAAAAATTTAGCCAATCCAATTACTGTAGCGTTGTGCTGAGGCAATATTGCTTTTGGGGAGGGTGGCAACGATGCAATTTTCTAATCCAAAAACCAACAACAAATTAAACTCAAAATGGTATTTTTTACCTTCACTTAAAGAAAAATAAACCAGATTTCCAATTTTATTGCCCATAAATAATCACTTCCTTTTAGGGGAGGGTGGCAATGATGCAATTTTCTAATCCAAAAACCAACAACAAATTAAACTCAAAATGGTATTTTTTACCTTCACTTAAAGAAAAATAAACCAGATTTCCAATTTTATTGCCCATAAATAATCACTTCCTTTTGGGGAGGGTGGCAACGATGCAATTTTCTAATCCAAAAACCAACAACAAATTAAACTCAAAATGGTATTTTTTACCTTCACTTAAAGAAAAATAAACCAGATTTCCAATTTTATTGCCCATAAATAATCACTTCCTTTTAGGGGAGGGTGGCAACGATGCAATTTTCTAATCCAAAAACCAACAACAAATTAAACTCAAAATGGTATTTTCTACCTTCACTTAAAGAAAAATAAACCAGATTTCCAATTTTATTGCCCATAAATAATCACTTCCTTTTAGGGTAGGGTGGCAACGATGCAATTTTCTAATCCAAAAACCAACAACAAATTAAACTCAAAATGGTATTTTTTACCTTCACTTAAAGAAAAATAAACCAGATTTCCAATTTTATTGCCCATAAATAATCACTTCCTTTTAGGGGAGGGTGGCAACGATGCAATTTTCTAATCCAAAAACCAACAACAAATTAAACTCAAAATGGTATTTTCTACCTTCACTTAAAGAAAAATAAACCAGATTTCCAATTTTATTGCCCATAAATAATCACTTCCTTTTAGGGGAGGGTGGCAACGATGCAATTTTCTAATCCAAAAACCAACAACAAATTAAACTCAAAATGGTATTTTTTACCTTCACTTAAAGAAAAATAAACCAGATTTCCAATTTTATTGCCCATAAATAATCACTTCCTTTTAGGGGAGGGTGGCAACGATGCAATTTTCTAATCCAAAAACCAACAACAAATTAAACTCAAAATGGTATTTTTTACCTTCACTTAAAGAAAAATAAACCAGATTTCCAATTTTATTGCCCATAAATAATCACTTCCTTTTAGGGGAGGGTGGCAACGATGCAATTTTCTAATCCAAAAACCAACAACAAATTAAACTCAAAATGGTATTTTTTACCTTCACTTAAAGAAAAATAAACCAGATTTCCAATTTTATTGCCCATAAATAATCACTTCCTTTTAGGGGAGGGTGGCAACGATGCAATTTTCTAATCCAAAAACCAACAACAAATTAAACTCAAAATGGTATTTTTTACCTTCACTTAAAGAAAAATAAACCAGATTTCCAATTTTATTGCCCATAAATAATCACTTCCTTTTAGGGTAGGGTGGCAACGATGCAATTTTCTAATCCAAAAACCAACAACAAATTAAACTCAAAATGGTATTTTTTACCTTCACTTAAAGAAAAATAAACCAGATTTCCAATTTTATTGCCCATAAATAATCACTTCCTTTTGGGTAGGGTGGCAACGATGCAATTTTCTAATCCAAAAACCAACAACAAATTAAACTCAAAATGGTATTTTTTACCTTCACTTAAAGAAAAATAAACCAGATTTCCAATTTTATTGCCCATAAATAATCACTTCCTTTTGGGTAGGGTGGCAACGATGCAATTTTCTAATCCAAAAACCAACAACTAATTAAACTCAAAATGGTATTTTTTACCTTCACTTAAAGAAAAATAAACCAGATTTCCAATTTTATTGCCCATAAATAATCACTTCCTTTTAGGGGAGGGTGGCAACGATGCAATTTTCTAATCCAAAAACCAACAACAAATTAAACTCAAAATGGTATTTTTTACCTTCACTTAAAGAAAAATAAACCAGATTTCCAATTTTATTGCCCATAAATAATCACTTCCTTTTAGGGGAGGGTGGCAACGATGCAATTTTCTAATCCAAAAACCAACAACAAATTAAACTCAAAATGGTATTTTCTACCTTCACTTAAAGAAAAATAAACCAGATTTCCAATTTTATTGCCCATAAATAATCACTTCCTTTTAGGGGAGGGTGGCAACGATGCAATTTTCTAATCCAAAAACCAACAACAAATTAAACTCAAAATGGTATTTTTTACCTTCACTTAAAGAAAAATAAACCAGATTTCCAATTTTATTGCCCATAAATAATCACTTCCTTTTAGGGGAGGGTGGCAACGATGCAATTTTCTAATCCAAAAACCAACAACAAATTAAACTCAAAATGGTATTTTTTACCTTCACTTAAAGAAAAATAAACCAGATTTCCAATTTTATTGCCCATAAATAATCACTTCCTTTTAGGGTAGGGTGGCAACGATGCAATTTTCTAATCCAAAAACCAACAACAAATTAAACTCAAAATGGTATTTTTTACCTTCACTTAAAGAAAAATAAACCAGATTTCCAATTTTATTGCCCATAAATAATCACTTCCTTTTGGGTAGGGTGGCAACGATGCAATTTTCTAATCCAAAAACCAACAACAAATTAAACTCAAAATGGTATTTTTTACCTTCACTTAAAGAAAAATAAACCAGATTTCCAATTTTATTGCCCATAAATAATCACTTCCTTTTGGGTAGGGTGGCAACGATGCAATTTTCTAATCCAAAAACCAACAACTAATTAAACTCAAAATGGTATTTTTTACCTTCACTTAAAGAAAAATAAACCAGATTTCCAATTTTATTGCCCATAAATAATCACTTCCTTTTAGGGGAGGGTGGCAACGATGCAATTTTCTAATCCAAAAACCAACAACAAATTAAACTCAAAATGGTATTTTTTACCTTCACTTAAAGAAAAATAAACCAGATTTCCAATTTTATTGCCCATAAATAATCACTTCCTTTTGGGTAGGGTGGCAACGATTTTCTAATCCAAAAACCAACAACTAATTAAACTCAAAATGGTATTTTTTACCTTCACTTAAAGAAAAATAAACCAGATTTCCAATTTTATTGCCCATAAATAATCACTTCCTTTTAGGGGAGGGTGGCAACGATGCAATTTTCTAATCCAAAAACCAACAACAAATTAAACTCAAAATGGTATTTTTTACCTTCACTTAAAGAAAAATAAACCAGATTTCCAATTTTATTGCCCATAAATAATCACTTCCTTTTGGGTAGGGTGGCAACGATTTTCTAATCCAAAAACCAACAACAAATTAAACTCAAAATGGTATTTTTTACCTTCACTTAAAGAAAAATAAACCAGATTTCCAATTTTATTGCCCATAAATAATCACTTCCTTTTAGGGGAGGGTGGCAACGATGCAATTTTCTAATCCAAAAACCAACAACAAATTAAACTCAAAATGGTATTTTCTACCTTCACTTAAAGAAAAATAAACCAGATTTCCAATTTTATTGCCCATAAATAATCACTTCCTTTTAGGGGAGGGTGGCAACGATGCAATTTTCTAATCCAAAAACCAACAACAAATTAAACTCAAAATGGTATTTTTTACCTTCACTTAAAGAAAAATAAACCAGATTTCCAATTTTATTGCCCATAAATAATCACTTCCTTTTAGGGGAGGGTGGCAACGATGCAATTTTCTAATCCAAAAACCAACAACAAATTAAACTCAAAATGGTATTTTTTACCTTCACTTAAAGAAAAATAAACCAGATTTCCAATTTTATTGCCCATAAATAATCACTTCCTTTTAGGGTAGGGTGGCAACGATGCAATTTTCTAATCCAAAAACCAACAACAAATTAAACTCAAAATGGTATTTTTTACCTTCACTTAAAGAAAAATAAACCAGATTTCCAATTTTATTGCCCATAAATAATCACTTCCTTTTGGGTAGGGTGGCAACGATGCAATTTTCTAATCCAAAAACCAACAACAAATTAAACTCAAAATGGTATTTTTTACCTTCACTTAAAGAAAAATAAACCAGATTTCCAATTTTATTGCCCATAAATAATCACTTCCTTTTGGGTAGGGTGGCAACGATGCAATTTTCTAATCCAAAAACCAACAACTAATTAAACTCAAAATGGTATTTTTTACCTTCACTTAAAGAAAAATAAACCAGATTTCCAATTTTATTGCCCATAAATAATCACTTCCTTTTAGGGGAGGGTGGCAACGATGCAATTTTCTAATCCAAAAACCAACAACAAATTAAACTCAAAATGGTATTTTTTACCTTCACTTAAAGAAAAATAAACCAGATTTCCAATTTTATTGCCCATAAATAATCACTTCCTTTTGGGTAGGGTGGCAACGATTTTCTAATCCAAAAACCAACAACTAATTAAACTCAAAATGGTATTTTTTACCTTCACTTAAAGAAAAATAAACCAGATTTCCAATTTTATTGCCCATAAATAATCACTTCCTTTTAGGGGAGGGTGGCAACGATGCAATTTTCTAATCCAAAAACCAACAACAAATTAAACTCAAAATGGTATTTTTTACCTTCACTTAAAGAAAAATAAACCAGATTTCCAATTTTATTGCCCATAAATAATCACTTCCTTTTGGGTAGGGTGGCAACGATTTTCTAATCCAAAAACCAACAACAAATTAAACTCAAAATGGTATTTTTTACCTTCACTTAAAGAAAAATAAACCAGATTTCCAATTTTATTGCCCATAAATAATCACTTCCTTTTAGGGGAGGGTGGCAACGATGCAATTTTCTAATCCAAAAACCAACAACAAATTAAACTCAAAATGGTATTTTCTACCTTCACTTAAAGAAAAATAAACCAGATTTCCAATTTTATTGCCCATAAATAATCACTTCCTTTTAGGGGAGGGTGGCAACGATGCAATTTTCTAATCCAAAAACCAACAACAAATTAAACTCAAAATGGTATTTTTTACCTTCACTTAAAGAAAAATAAACCAGATTTCCAATTTTATTGCCCATAAATAATCACTTCCTTTTAGGGGAGGGTGGCAACGATGCAATTTTCTAATCCAAAAACCAACAACAAATTAAACTCAAAATGGTATTTTTTACCTTCACTTAAAGAAAAATAAACCAGATTTCCAATTTTATTGCCCATAAATAATCACTTCCTTTTAGGGTAGGGTGGCAACGATGCAATTTTCTAATCCAAAAACCAACAACAAATTAAACTCAAAATGGTATTTTTTACCTTCACTTAAAGAAAAATAAACCAGATTTCCAATTTTATTGCCCATAAATAATCACTTCCTTTTGGGTAGGGTGGCAACGATGCAATTTTCTAATCCAAAAACCAACAACAAATTAAACTCAAAATGGTATTTTTTACCTTCACTTAAAGAAAAATAAACCAGATTTCCAATTTTATTGCCCATAAATAATCACTTCCTTTTGGGTAGGGTGGCAACGATGCAATTTTCTAATCCAAAAACCAACAACTAATTAAACTCAAAATGGTATTTTTTACCTTCACTTAAAGAAAAATAAACCAGATTTCCAATTTTATTGCCCATAAATAATCACTTCCTTTTAGGGGAGGGTGGCAACGATGCAATTTTCTAATCCAAAAACCAACAACAAATTAAACTCAAAATGGTATTTTTTACCTTCACTTAAAGAAAAATAAACCAGATTTCCAATTTTATTGCCCATAAATAATCACTTCCTTTTGGGTAGGGTGGCAACGATTTTCTAATCCAAAAACCAACAACTAATTAAACTCAAAATGGTATTTTTTACCTTCACTTAAAGAAAAATAAACCAGATTTCCAATTTTATTGCCCATAAATAATCACTTCCTTTTAGGGGAGGGTGGCAACGATGCAATTTTCTAATCCAAAAACCAACAACAAATTAAACTCAAAATGGTATTTTTTACCTTCACTTAAAGAAAAATAAACCAGATTTCCAATTTTATTGCCCATAAATAATCACTTCCTTTTGGGTAGGGTGGCAACGATTTTCTAATCCAAAAACCAACAACTAATTAAACTCAAAATGGTATTTTTTACCTTCACTTAAAGAAAAATAAACCAGATTTCCAATTTTATTGCCCATAAATAATCACTTCCTTTTAGGGGAGGGTGGCAACGATGCAATTTTCTAACCCAAAAACCAACAACAAATTAAACTCAAAATGGTATTTTTTACCTTCACTTAAAGTAAAATAAACCAGATTTCCAATTTTATTGCCCATAAATAATCACTTCCTTTTAGGGGAGGGTGGCAACGATGCAATTTTCTAATCCAAAAACCAACAACAAATTAAACTCAAAATGGTATTTTTTACCTTCACTTAAAGAAAAATAAACCAGATTTCCAATTTTATTGCCCATAAATAATCACTTCCTTTTGGGGAGGGTGGCAACGATGCAATTTTCTAATCCAAAAACCAACAACAAATTAAACTCAAAATGGTATTTTTTACCTTCACTTAAAGTAAAATAAACCAGATTTCCAATTTTATTGCCCATAAATAATCACTTCCTTTTAGGGGAGGGTGGCAACGATGCAATTTTCTAATCCAAAAACCAACAACAAATTAAACTCAAAATGGTATTTTTTACCTTCACTTAAAGAAAAATAAACCAGATTTCCAATTTTATTGCCCATAAATAATCACTTCCTTTTGGGGAGGGTGGCAACGATGCAATTTTCTAATCCAAAAACCAACAACAAATTAAACTCAAAATGGTATTTTTTACCTTCACTTAAAGAAAAATAAACCAGATTTCCAATTTTATTGCCCATAAATAATCACTTCATTTTAGGGGAGGGTGGCAACGATGCAATTTTCTAATCCAAAAACCAACAACAAATTAAACTCAAAATGGTATTTTTTACCTTCACTTAAAGAAAAATAAACCAGATTTCCAATTTTATTGCCCATAAATAATCACTTCCTTTTAGGGGAGGGTGGCAACGATGCAATTTTCTAATCCAAAAACCAACAACAAATTAAACTCAAAATGGTATTTTTTACCTTCACTTAAAGAAAAATAAACCAGATTTCCAATTTTATTGCCCATAAATAATCACTTCCTTTTAGGGGAGGGTGGCAACGATGCAATTTTCTAATCCAAAAACCAACAACAAATTAAACTCAAAATGGTATTTTTTACCTTCACTTAAAGAAAAATAAACCAGATTTCCAATTTTATTGCCCATAAATAATCACTTCCTTTTAGGGGAGGGTGGCAACGATGCAATTTTCTAATCCAAAAACCAACAACAAATTAAACTCAAAATGGTATTTTTTACCTTCACTTAAAGAAAAATAAACCAGATTTCCAATTTTATTGCCCATAAATAATCACTTCCTTTTAGGGGAGGGTGGCAACGATGCAATTTTCTAATCCAAAAACCAACAACAAATTAAACTCAAAATGGTATTTTTTACCTTCACTTAAAGAAAAATAAACCAGATTTCCAATTTTATTGCCCATAAATAATCACTTCCTTTTAGGGGAGGGTGGCAACGATGCAATTTTCTAATCCAAAAACCAACAACAAATTAAACTCAAAATGGTATTTTTTACCTTCACTTAAAGAAAAATAAACCAGATTTCCAATTTTATTGCCCATAAATAATCACTTCCTTTTAGGGGAGGGTGGCAACGATGCAATTTTCTAATCCAAAAACCAACAACAAATTAAACTCAAAATGGTATTTTTTACCTTCACTTAAAGAAAAATAAACCAGATTTCCAATTTTATTGCCCATAAATAATCACTTCCTTTTAGGGGAGGGTGGCAACGATGCAATTTTCTAATCCAAAAACCAACAACAAATTAAACTCAAAATGGTATTTTTTACCTTCACTTAAAGAAAAATAAACCAGATTTCCAATTTTATTGCCCATAAATAATCACTTCCTTTTAGGGGAGGGTGGCAACGATGCAATTTTCTAATCCAAAAACCAACAACAAATTAAACTCAAAATGGTATTTTTTACCTTCACTTAAAGAAAAATAAACCAGATTTCCAATTTTATTGCCCATAAATAATCACTTCCTTTTAGGGGAGGGTGGCAACGATGCAATTTTCTAATCCAAAAACAACAAATTAAACTCAAAATGGTATTTTTTACCTTCACTTAAAGAAAAATAAACCAGATTTCCAATTTTATTGCCCATAAATAATCACTTCCTTTTAGGGGAGGGTGGCAACGATGCAATTTTCTAATCCAAAAACCAACAACAAATTAAACTCAAAATGGTATTTTTTACCTTCACTTAAAGAAAAATAAACCAGATTTCCAATTTTATTGCCCATAAATAATCACTTCCTTTTGGGTAGGGTTGCAGAAGTAACAATTCAAACGGATGTGATGAAAGAAGGTTCGGCGGTAGCATTTTAATTTAAAAATATTTGAAAATTTAGTAAATTCTTTTAGTAGGGGACCACACGTGACAGAACCAAAATAAATTAGAAAAGTGGTCGCACTCAAGCGGGTCCGAACCCAGACCGCACATTAGACTCGCGGGAAGACAAACAAACCAATAAGAAATCAATTCATTTGGATCAGGGCTGGACGTCACCGGCCCCTAAGTCCCCGTCATCCGTCACACGGAATTTTTTTGAAATGCCAGTGACGGCGTCAACGTCATCCGTCATGACGGCGCTCAAAAAGGCCGCAATTGGCGTAATCGGCGTCAACGTCAACGTCACTGGTTAAAAAATTTTTTTAATTTTTAAAAATCCAATTTTTTTTTAAATTAACATTTTTTATTGATTCTTAACACAAAAATCAGTCAATTTTGGGCATTTTTATTTCCACAATTTTGAGCTATAAACAATAAAAAGTGGAGTGACATGTGGAAAACAATAACGAAATGCAACCAAAAATATAATTTTTACTTAAATTATGCTTGACTTTTTAACAAAAAAAAGCTTATTCTGCTACATTTCTTTTTTACACTAGTGACGCCAAAATGACGTAAAATGCCAGTGACGGCGTCAACGTCATCCGTCATGACGGCGCTCAAAAAGGCCGTAATTGGCGTAATCGGCGTCAACGTCAACGTCATGACGTCCAGCCCTGATTTGGATGGATTCACCTAAAAAGGATTGAAATCTTTTTTAAAAAGCACGTTTCAATAAAATGCAAACAGTAAATCAATATAATTATTAAAATTCCTGATGTGATGCCATCTTTAGGGGTGCATTTTCATCCCAGTCCCCGGCCGGGGATAAGCACCGGGGATCCTCATTTTCGGAGATGGCAAACCGGGTTCAGGGACGGGAATGAGAATGGCCGGGGATTCCCGGTTTTCCCCGTCCCCGGCGCCGGCTCCAACCCTAGTGGCAACGGAAATTTTAGTCCATTTTGGCATAAACTCACATTGTTGAAGCAAATTTTGCCGTTCCTCCGGCCAAAATAATTTGCCGGTGTCGCCGCCCATCCGCCGGCGGTAATTCCATTTCGTGCCGGGGCCGTTGAAGCCGAAACCGGATTTTTAATTATTTTGTTTCGTCCACCATAGATGCTCATCGAAAGTGTTAAAAAATAAATTACTCAGTCGGGACGGGGTCACAAAGTTATTCATTTTTTAAATATTCAGTGAATTCGTCCAATCAAAAATGATAAAATGAATAACTTGTGAATTGTATAAAAAAATTGAAAATTAAAAAAACTTTTGCAATTGTTTACACAAAGTAAAGTTCAGAGAACGAATTAAAGAGCCGGGATCTGAACCCCCTCCCATCCACAGTTTAACTCACCCCACCACTCACCACTACACCAGAACTTTCATCAACAAACTCCCATCATTAGAGGGTGTATTTTTTAAACCGATAAACCGGTACCCCCGGTTTTCGGTTTCGGTTTTTGGGCCAAAAAAGCCGATTTTCGATTTCGGTTCGGTTAACCGACCGCCAACAACCCTAGTCACAAATCGTATCTCTTTGCTCCAAAAATTAATGATTTTTAATTCAAATTAAAATTTAATAAATTTTGTATAAAAAAGTAGGGAAATTAATTCTTATTCGTTCTGGGTCATCAGGCCGACCTGCTCCAATTTGTCGGACTTTGTTTGCGCTTTCTCACTGCGGGTGACTCCGTGCCCTTCTTTTTTTTCTTCTTCAGTGGCTTTACCTCGCTCACCGCCAAAGCCGGAACAACGTCGCGATGATTCCCATACAACCGCCTTTCCAATCAGTCCCCTCCCCCCGACAACAAAAGTCTTAGCGCCGCCGGTGACAAAAGTTTATTTAACCCAAATTTTGTCGAGCTCAAAATTTATATTGATCAAAAAGTAAGTATAATAAAGTGATTAATAGATAAAACTGATCGATTTAAGCTCCAACAACAACAAAAATCAGAAACTTATTAAGTTTCCAATTTCTAAATGCCATCGGCAATATCGAATTTGAAGTTTGGCCCAAAGTTGGCTTCAATTTTGTCGCCAGGAAAGAACAACGAAACGCACGGAAACAAATCGGCGGCAGAATCAACAAACAAATTGGCGGTGTCTACAAAAACAATAAAATTAAAAAACTAAATAAAATTTAAATTGATAATATGAACAAATTCACTAGAGAATTTTATTAGTAATTTCAAAAAATGGAAATTATCCGGGCCCAATGTCTAAAAGGCTTTCAAACAAATAAGATAAGAATGTGGAAAATACTGGCCAAAGTGTGGAAAAAATACGGGAATCCCGTCCCGCAACTTTTTGAAATTCCCGTTGCCGCAATTTTGATTTTACCGGACTCAATGTAGTAGAGAGACTGACATTTTAAATGTCTAGATCTGGATTTTCTGGACAAAACGCCAGAAATATTCGTATTTTTCTCACCCAAACGCTCCCCATTTTTCGTGTAAATGATTTGGCGCGTTGCCAAATTGACGCCGCAGCCGACGACGTCGCCGGCGCCAAACCCACACTTTGCAGCGATGAAAGGAGTACAATCATCACCATCATGCTTACATCCCTCAAATTCGTGGCCCCAAAAATCGCCCCAGCTGTCGTATGCGTAGGTGCCTTTGTAGTATCCGAGGCAATCGCACAACGGCCTTTGTTTGGGCGCGAGCCCAATGAAAAGAGAGCTTCTACAAGTTAATAGATTTATGATATTTTATTAATTTTACCCACATCCATTTTTAGGATATTTAATAATTACCCTTCCCCCTCCTCTACGATTTTCAATTCGTAGTAGAAAATGCCACGGTGTTTGTTTGGAATTGGCATCTCAGCAAAGACAGAGCCATCAGCTGAAAGAATATTTACATTTAATACATACAACGCTTTCAAACGGATTTCCGGAACCGGAGTTGCCCCTCCCCCCGGTTCCGGAACCGGCTCCAAAGCGAAATGGTAAAAAAACAACAACAAAAAAAACTTGGAACCGGGAGGGGCAACATTGCTCTGCTGAAATTTTTTAATTATAAAATTTTTAACCACACCACAATCAGGATAGTCGCCATCGCGTTTGACAATCAATCGTTCGGGCTCAACCAGCGTGAACTCTTTGTGACATGCAGCGACATCCCATCGATTTTGGGGGGTTAGCACCAGGGATGGGCGGAATTCCGTTTTCCGTTTTTCCGTTGTTTTTGGGCCTTTTTTTTCCGTTTTCCGTTAAAATGCCCTTTTTAACGGAAAAAACGGAAAAAATATACACCCCTAAGAATGAGATTTTTGGAGGATTGGAATTCGGTTGGGTTGTGGTGTAATGGTGAGTGTTGGGGGCAGATAAGTGTGGGTGGGTTGGGGGTTCAGATCCTCTACTATGTTAGTGAATTTATTCGGACTTTTGCTGAACATTTAAGGTGGTTAAACAATTTTAAAAATTCTTTTTAACTTTTTCCAATTTAAAAACAAATATTATATGACAATTCACAAACTTTTCAATCATTTTTTGTTGGACGAAATCAAAAAAACTAGGGGAGGCCCTTTTGTTGTGCTACATTCGTAATTTTGGACCCATTTTCTTAACAAATCTGGTGAAATCTTCAAGAAAATTTTCTCGGCGGCGCCTATCGGCACCGCCGACCCCCTCCCCCCTAAAAGCTTAAAATAGAATTAGAAGGCCGCTGAAAAAAAGAAATCCTTCAAAATTTTTAAAAATAATTACTGTTAATATTTCAAAAAATATTTATTAAAATAAATTATTTAAAAAAAAAATAATTATTTAAAAAAAAATAATTATTTTATTTTATTTAAAAATTTTTCCGTTTTCCGTTTTCCGTTTTTCCGTTGTTTTTGGCCATTTTTTCCGTTTTCCGTTTTCCGTTAAAAAAAATATTTCCGTTTTTCCGTTTTCCGTTTTTCCGTTTTCCGTTTTTTAAAAATAAATTTCCGCCCATCCCTGGTTAGCACTCCGCGCTCTAGCCAAGTTTTGACGTCATTTTCTGATAATTTCCGTCCATCCCAAAGAGGCGAATTTTTAGAAATTCTAATTAAATATATATATATTTTTTTCAAAAGTTTTAATCAAAAATAAGAAAGAGTGATAAAAAGAAAAACATGTTTTTGAGTTTAAGACATTGGACACCGATGACAAAATAGTGCCGCCACAATTTTAAGTAGGGTAGTGCGGGATCAGGAAGAATTAGCCAGATTTTAGTCAATCCCGGGCTAATCCCGATCCAGATCACCTCTTTGATTTGTGGAACATCGAGGGTCGGGAGGACCCCAAGGACCCGATGCCGGCAACCACAATCCCGATTTTTCTTAAAAATCCCGACTTTGTTCAAATTTTTCGAAATTCTAACATAAATTTTAAACGAGAATTTGACAGAATTGCCTTACCAAGAAACAGGCTGTTAAACGCCTCGAACTTGTCCATTCTCAAAAGCATTTGCGCCTCGCGTTGTTTCACTTCGGCTATTTCTGCACGCAAAGCTTCGAGCTCTGTCAGCAGCTTCCGATGTTCCTCCCCGGAGGCGACGACATTCGCTTGCGCAGCCTTTTGAACAAACTTTTAATAAAAATATATATTATTTTTAATAATGATTTTGGCTCTAAATTTGTTATACATTTTAAAGCTAAAAATTTAAGGGAAATAATTAGAGAGAAAATTAAAATTTAAAATATTTTGAAATTTCAGACATTAACCAAAGAATGTAAGCCGTAACAACACAAAATTGACCATAATGTCGAATTCACCTGATTAATGACCGTACGATGGTCCGTCGTTTGAACTGCTGGTACTGTAAAATGTTAATCGTGGATGAACGAATGAAAAGAAATAGAACAAAACCGACTGGGCAAGCCCGGGTCCGCCGCTGCTGGCGTTGGTGTGCCGATGCCACAATTCGTGCCGTTGCCCAAATTCGTGCCTTTGCCGAAATTAGTGCCTTTGCCGAAATTAGTGCCTTTGCCGAAATTAGTGCCTTTGCCGAAATTAGTGCCGTTGTCGAAAATTGTGCCGTTGCCCAAATTTGTGCCTTTGCCGAAATTAGTGCCGTTGTCGAAAATTGTGCCGTTGCCCAAATTCGTGCCTTTGCCGAAATTAGTGCCGTTGTCGAAAATTGTGCCGTTGCCCAAATTCGTGCCGCTGCCAAAATTCGTGCCGTGGCCCAAATTCGTGCCTTTGCCGAAATTAGTGCCGCTGTCGAAAATTGTGCCGTTGCCCAAATTCGTGCCGTTGCCGAACGTGCCGTGGCCCAAATTCGTGCCTTTGCCCAAATTCGTGCCTTTGCCGAAATTAGTGCCGTTGTCGAAAATTGTGCCGTTGCCCAAATTCGTGCCTTTGCCGAAATTAGTGCCGTTGTCGAAAATTGTGCCGTTGCCCAAATTCGTGCCGCTGCCAAAATTCGTGCCGTGGCCCAAATTCGTGCCTTTGCCCAAATTCGTGCCTTTGCCGAAATTAGTGCCGCTGTCGAAAATTGTGCCGTTGCCCAAATTCATGCCTTTGCCGAAATTAGTGCCGTTGTCGAAAATTGTGCCGTTGCCCAAATTCCTGCCGTTGCCCAAATTCGTGCCGCTGCCAAAAATTGTGCCGCTGCTGAAATTAGTGCCGTTGCCCAAATTCGTGCCGCTGCCGAAATTCGTGCCGTTGCCCAAATTCGTGCCTTTGCCGAAATTAGTGCCGTTGCCCAAATTCGTGCCTTTGCCGAAATTAGTGCCGTTGCCCAAATTCGTGCCTTTGCCGAAATTAGTGCCGTTGCCCAAATTCGTGCCGCTGCCGAAATTCGTGCCGTTGCCCAAATTCGTGCCGCTGCCAAAAATTGTGCCGTTGCCGAAATTCGTGCCGTTGCCCAAATTCGTGCCGCTGCCAAAAATTGTGCCGTTGCCCAAATTCGTGCCGCTGCCAAAAATTGTGCCGTTGCCCAAATTCGTGCCGCTGCCAAAAATTGTGCCGTTGCCGAAATTCGTGCCGCTGCCGAAATTCGTGCCGTTGCCCAAATTCGTGCCGCTGCCAAAAATTGTACCGTTGCCCAAATTCGTGCCGTTGTCAAAAATTGTGCCGTTGCCGAAATTCGTGCCGCTGCCGAAATTCGTGCCGTTGCCCAAATTCGTGCCGCTGCCAAAAATTGTACCGTTGCCCAAATTCGTGCCGCTGCCAAAAATTGTGCCGTTGCCCAAATTCGTGCCGCTGCCGAAATTCGTGCCGTTGCCCAAATTCGTGCCGCTGCCAAAAATTGTGCCGTTGCCCAAATTCGTGCCGCTGCCAAAAATTGTGCCGTTGCCGAAATTCGTGCCGCTGCCGAAATTCGTGCCGTTGCCCAAATTCGTGCCGCTGCCAAAAATTGTGCCGTTGCCCAAATTCGTGCCGCTGCCAAAAATTGTGCCGTTGCCGAAATTCGTGCCGCTGCCGAAATTCGTGCCGTTGCCCAAATTCGTGCCGCTGCCAAAAATTGTGCCGTTGCCCAAATTCGTGCCGTTGTCAAAAATTGTGCCGTTGCCCAAATTCGTGCCGCTGCCGAAATTCGTGCCGTTGCCCAAATTCGTGCCGCTGCCAAAAATTGTGCCGTTGCCCAAATTCGTGCCGCTGCCGAAATTCGTGCCGTTGCCCAAATTCGTGCCGCTGCCAAAAATTGTGCCGTTGCCGAAATTCGTGCCGCTGCCCAAATTCCTGCCGTTGCCCAAATTCGTGCCGCTGCCAAAAATTGTGCCGTTGCCCAAATTCGTGCCTTTGCCGAAATTAGTGCCGTTGCCCAAATTCGTGCCGCTGCCGAAATTCGTGCCGTTGCCCAAATTCGTGCCGCTGCCAAAAATTGTGCCGTTGCCCAAATTCGTGCCGCTGCCAAAAATTGTGCCGTTGCCGAAATTCGTGCCGCTGCCGAAATTCGTGCCGTTGCCCAAATTCGTGCCGCTGCCAAAAATTGTGCCGTTGCCGAAATTCGTGCCGCTGCCGAAATTCGTGCCGTTGCCCAAATTCGTGCCGCTGCCAAAAATTGTGCCGTTGCCCAAATTCCACTGAGGACATCTGAAAATGGAGGAAAGGGCAATGTCTGAACAAAGGAGGGCATTATCCCGAATTTTAGTCCATTTTGGCACAAACTAACGTCGTTGTAATTCCATTCAGTGCCAAAGCCGTTGATGCCGAAACCGGACATTTTTGGATCGATTTTTTCTCAACTTTAATTCGGGTCGCTTTGGGTGTGCTTTTAAAAACAAAATGTACCGGCGCTGGGGCCAACCAATTTCTTCAACTCGCCCATTTGCACACAAAGCTCCTTTTGGTTCTGTCGCTGTTCGTTCTGATACTCCTCCAACTTTAACAGCGTTTGCTCAAAAGCTTTGTGAGCATCAAACGGACGTTCCAGCGCAACGGCGCCCACTTGTTGGCGTGCCGCGGCATTCTGAACGTAAAGAATAATCGCCGTTCCTCCGGCCAATCCAACCCAATAATTTTAACCATTTGTTTGAGCCAACTCTCATTTCTTTGCTCCAAAAATTATAGATTTTTGATGAAATTTAAATTTAATAATTTATAATGCATTAAAAGCAAGCCGACCTGCTCCAATTCGTCGGACTTTGTTTTCGCTTCCTCACCGCCGTCAACTCCGTCTTTTTCTTTTTTTTCTTCAATATTATGGCCTTTGCCCCGCTCAGCCGTCAAGGTGTCCACTTCGCCTATTGTGGAAATAAATAAAGATGATTAAATTAAATATTTTATTTTACCATTTTCTGTCACAATTTCGAAGCTGGCGTCGTTTGCGGTCAGCGAATTCATCGGGCAATTTGGCGATTCCGGCACTTATAAAGCAAATTGTTTCAAAAGGCACAAATTGACGAAAAGTGCCGATTAAAATATTCTGCAATTTGAGGGCAATTATTTTTTGATGAAAAAAAATGAATTTTGATTTAGTTAAGACAAATGTTTTATACCCAAAACATTTTTTAATAATTTGAGGGACAAAATGAGAGAATGGGCGAACGGACGGCGTCCAGTGAGTGGGGGCATTTTTCCCATATTTTATCTCATAAATTTGAATGTTTTATTTGCTCCCAGCAAAATGTTGACTCAAAAGATGGGAAATCGATGGATAAAATATAATTTAAATCATTTTTGCACTTAAATTAAAGTGACCAAACCGAAACTTTCGGTTAATCGAAACCAATAACCGAAACCTGTGACCAAAACGAAACTTTCGGTAACCGAAATCGAAACCTGTGACCAAACCGAAACAAAATTTGCTTTTTTTTAAATTTTTCTGATCGTTTTTTTGCCCTTCTGAGAGTTTTTGGAACATTTTTCTTAACAAATTTCATCAAAAATTTGAGGGGATTTTTACGGTGACGGGAAAACACGGTAATCCCATGTCGAATTCACGTCCCGGTGAATTTGAAATTCCCATCCAGAAGAAATATTCAGTAAGTATATATAATTCACCTAAAAATTAAAAAAAAAAGCCTACAACACCGCCGATTCCCAGGACGTCTCCGTTCCAAGTACTAAGGAGGCCCAACGTTGCTTAACTTGCCAGATCGGACGGGATGGCGTGCTTTCAACGTGGTATGGTCGTAAACGAAGATTGCGTAAGGGAAGCCAACCAAATGTGTGATTTTTCATCCCTTTTGTTACGCACAAACAGATAATGGACAATGTGTCAAGATATGTGATTTTTCGTCCCCCTTTGGTTACGCTCAAACAGATAATGGACAATTTGTCAAGAATATGTGATTTTTCGTCCCTTTTGTTACGCTCAAACAGATAATGGACAATTTGTCAAGAATATGTGATTTTTCGTCCCTTTTGTTACGCTCAAACAGATAATGGACAATTGTCAAGAATATGTGATTTTTCGTCCTTTTGGTTACGCACAAACAGATAATGGACAATGTGTCAAGATATGTGATTTTTCGTCCCCCTTTGGTTACGCTCAAACAGATAATGGACAATTTGTCAATAATATGTGATTTTTCGTCCCTTTGGTTACGCTCAAACAAATAATGGACAATTTGTCAATAATATGTGATTTTTCGTCCCTTTGGTTACGCTCAAACAGATAATGGACAATTTGTCAAGAATATGTGATTTTTCGTCCCTTTTGTTACGCTCAAATAGATAATGGACAATTTGTCAATAATATGTGATTTTTCGTCCCTTTGGTTACGCTCAAACAGATAATGGACAATTTGTCAAGAATAACTCTCTGTGTATAATTTTTGCAAAAAGCGAATGTATGTAAAAAAATTGCTCCAATTTGTTTAATTTGGCCGAAACAATTGTCGCAAACCAAAAGTCCTGCAAAATTCCAACATATAAAAAATTAATTATTATAGGATACTTGTAATAAAACATGTCTTTAACACAAATTTAAGCACCGCCCAGTTGAGGGCAGCGCAGTTCCAAAATTTATTTCATGCCACAGATATTTTGGGCAGGATTACACCAGGTACCTCAAACTTGGGTAATTAAACCGAAGAAAGAAGCGCTGTGGGGAGAATGAATATTTTGGTCAAAGCAAATGTTGGATGCTGTGCGTGCATTTTTGGGTCTGATTCCAGCACCTGCTATGCACTTTAGAAAAAGTCTGCAGTTGCGGTTGTCAAAAAATACAAATTGGGCATTCGCCAAACAAAAAAAAAATGTTTTTTTTGCCTAAGAAGACTGGAATTATACAATTCAGTTACGAATAACGTAATGGCAAGGCAGGAGTACGGTATCTTTCTCGCATTTCTATTATACTCCAGCGTAACATTGTTTTGTGGCTTGACCGTGCTAAAAAGCCCGAACTTGAGGCAAATAGCATTTACTTGATAGCCCAAGAAACCAATGAACATGGCCAGAATCGATTGGTGGCCCATCCGAGCTCGGAATGTCCACTGAGTATTTTTAAATTAAAATTAAATGGTTAAATCAATTTTAAAAGCTCTTGACGCCTTGCCATTATGAACTTGACTTGAAAGCAGTCGGACATGAATGCTAACAATGAAAGTGATGAGGACGCACTTTTTGAGGATTTCGGCAAACAAATCGGTGAAATTCCAATTTTTTTTTGCATTGCATAATAATAATAATTTTAATGCAGGACTTTTTGGACCAATTTGTTCATGGTTAGCAGTACTTTAGGACAATTTAAATTGGGATTGGTTCAATTGAGCCACAATTGGACAATTGGCCTACTATAACTGAAATTTGGGCATAAGTTAATGGCTCATAAATTTTTTAAAATATTAACAATGTTTTTTTAATATTTTTAGTTTATGACTCTGTGATCTACGCTAACCAATACGGTGTTTCTGCAGTCCAATTCACAACACATTCAAATTAATTTAATTTAAATTATAAATTATTAAAATTAAATATTTTTTGTGTTATAAATATGAATTATATTTTGGTGCATATTTTGGCTTTTTTTCGTGCATATATGCGCATTGAAATTAACATAAAATATTTTTATCAATTTTAAAACGCGACTCAATAATGTATCTATTATATATTTATTGACTTATAAAAAAATTATCAATACAAATTAGGAACAAATCATGGAGCTGTGCTTTTCTTTATTGGACTCCAAAATATATTAATTAACCTTTTTAATAGAAGTGTAATTAATAAATTCAAAATCGTCCTGGATGAAGGGCTGGAATATTTTTAAGACCCTTTAAAACTGGTATTAAAGAACAGTTACAAAATGGTACTGAAAAAACTTGTCGATATGGTACTAAAAAAATTTTACAAAATGCTACTGAATCGCTATTAAATATAAAGGTCCCTAAAAATATTGAAAACCGTTTGTATTGGGTTTTAAAAATTGTGAAAGCCCTTAGAGGGTTTGCAATATTTGCAATAATCAAAAATCAATTTTTGTTGTGTTTGGCTCTTAAAATTTGATAAAAATGTTTTTACCTATTTTCGCACCTAGTTGGGCATTTTTCTACCTATTTCGTATCTATTTTAGAACTTTTTTCAAGCTACATTTTGGATACTTTAGTTTGAAGTTTTCCTTATCTAAAAATCCTAGCCCTAATGATTACTATTAAATAATAATACCACTCTTTTCTTTTAAATAGGATTTTTTTATTTCCGAGAATCATAATTTTATTATTTATTCATTCTTTAATAGTTTATATGCCCTAAAGACCAGATATAGCCTTAAAGATGCACTAAAAACAGCCGAAATATACACTAAAAAGTTATAATGTGCCAAAATATATGCTAAAAAATAGCTCAAAAATCTTTATTCCAATTATAAATATGTTACAATGTTCATTAATTACGAGATCCATTTACCATCGAATCAAAATTTTAAGCTAGTTTTCTAGAGAAAATCGTCATAAAATTGCAAAATAAATGTTTTGTTTTCTAGCCAAAAAAACTGTTGGATATCCATGTCCAGTACAATATTCATATGAATGTTTTATTAAAAAAAAGGAAGAAAATTCCATTTAATCTTTGATCATCATTCCCAATAAGCCAAAGGTCGACATTTTATCCAGTCTGAATTTTCTATTTTAAGGATTCACCTTTCCAAGAGCAAATATCAAACGTTCACATTTTGTTCCAAACGAAAAAATGGTAAGGCAAAAAATTTGACAAATGATGAATAATAAGGAATGGTCATATACATATTATCTGTAATCGTGCAGAAAGAATGGCACACTCATCATTATCTTGCTATGGATATAAGAAAAATGTAAAGAAATAAATAATCCCATTTATTGGTCGCTTAAAGTGACTATTTGTTAGTTTAAAATAATTTTTGGCCTAATAATTTTTTAAAATTAAATTATTGAATTTATCAATCCAATTTGAACCAAAAGTATTCGAGCACGAAAGGCAATTGTCCTATAACAGGGTACCTATATCTGCTGGTTTTGCAGCATTTATAGTTATTTGAAAGCCCGATGCTGTTTTTTGAAAAACTTGTTTTTTTTGCTGCTTTTGAGGTGTATTGTAGACATTTTGTTTGTTTGCTGCGGTTTTTGAAAAATTTTATTCCTTTAATAAAATTTACTTATATTTCTACCATTGGATAATGAATTGTTAAATTTGCTGCCTTTTAATGCTCAGTGCTGTTTTTGAAAGTTTGAATCGGAACCCTGTCCTATATTGAAAACCTTCATTTTTAGCAATATTTTTTTAATAATTTTATTTTTTTCCAGATGATGATCATATTCGCGCCGCTGCTAACCTTGATACTGCTTGAGAATGGCGCTTGGTCGCTTCCGAAAGCGAAGCAGTAAGAGGCATTAGTGGTGGTTGATACCATCCTAAATATTATATTTTAAAAATGAAAATTGAAATTTTTTGCCCTTGTTAATTTTCGAATTCTTTTTTTTGTAAAATTTTATCAAAAAAGTTAAATTTCATTAAATTTTGGATCAGCATAAAATTCTATGCTGGGTCATTGCTCCACTGCGCCATTTTTGCGTTTGCTCAAAAGCGCTTAATTAATAAAAATACACATAACGAATAAGTTAATTTAAAAACAAATTAAATTACTCACTAATGCAACTCTCCTAAAAGAGAAATAAAACGGAATGCGCATTCACTTAAAATTCGTTCACGGTTTTGATCTTTGGCTGAACCTGTTGAAGGGATGAGTGTTTTGATCCGCAACACTTCCCGCCTCTTCGGAGAACAAATCACATAGCCAAATTCACTGCCATAACATTTAATTCAAACTCTTAATTAAGCACACAATAAAAATTGACAAAATTTATTTAATAATTTTATTTTATTTTTTATTCTGCTGATGAGTTTATTATTTGCAGGCGGAAGTTGAAGGTTCGATCACTTTGTTTGATGCCTCAGAATGGCTGATAGTGTTCAACCTCAATGACCCAAGCATTTGGCGTGTTAGAGACCTGCTAAAAAAGCAGACCTTCCCACATGTACACTAAAAAGTTTGGTTAAGCTAGTGGTGGGTATGCCATAATTCTTGTCTCGTTTCAATAATAAATCAATCAAATTCAATTGTTGAATGTTTGATCAACAAGGTGAAAGAATCGGTCCCGTTGAACAAGAGGCTGTCGCTGTGCAATTTCAACATACAAACTGCCGAAATTTGTATGTTCTTGACGTTCATGTTCGGAAGATGCAAAAAGGCGTTGAAGACTCGACTTTGGTTTTCAAAAAGCTGAGGATTCCGCAGCTTTCGACAAAACTGTTATTCTTTTTTAAACCATTCGTGTAAATGATTTGTTTGAGTCAATTTCCTTTGTTGCCTTTTTTAATTTAAAAAAACGCCATTTTTGACCAAAACCAAACAATAATTTTCCCAAATTCGTACCAATAATTGGGTCAAATATATTATTTATTATTTTATACAAGGTTAAATTTAGATAAAAGAACTTTTCACTGCCACGCTTGGTAAATTGGTCAGAAAGTGTCTTGATAGAGCAAAAAATAAGCTTCAAATCAAAATTTGATTGATCACCCAGATTGGTTGTTTATGAAAGAACAATTTTTTTGTTGCAAATTCCTGCTTTGGTCATCATAAGTTGTTTTTAATATACAACTAATCTGGATGATCGTGAATCGTAATTTCATTTAAAAGCTCTTTCAAATTGTATAAAAGAGGATTGTGCATGTCAATTCGATTTCTGTCTGAAGTTATCGAGCGTGGGCGCAAATGTTCTACAAAATAACTATAATTAATTGATGTTATCGAATCAATTATCATCATCAGATCTCGAAGAAGACGAATAATCATTATGATCTGCATTTATCGCTATTAGACGTAATTTTTGACCATGTTCTGGTTTTGGATGCAGTGCCCGAGCATTGAGCATAAATTGGTCAGTAATACTCACTGGACAATATTTGGCATATACACTTGCACTGTCATTCATCCCATTTGCCAAACATTCGGTCCTTAACATATTTTTAATACTATAAAATATATAAATAATAAAAATGCCATAAAAAGTATTTAAAATATAAGTAAAAAAAAGGTTTGAAAATTCCATAAAAACACAATACCAATGTGTAAGAACATAACGCCAACTTGCTTTATGACAGGGTTCGTATCGGGTTAAGATATTTCCCAAGTATAAACATGTTGATTTCCAAGTACATAACGGACCTGTACTTGGCATCCAAGTACGAATACGAACCCTCGTTTATGGCATTTATAATACCTTTTTTACTTATGGCATTTTGAATATTTCTCCTTTCAATAAAATGTCAACATTAAAAAATTAACACTAAAAAAATATTTAAAATAAAATAATTTTCAATCCTAGCCTAAGCTTATTAGCCTTAAATGCTAAAATATTAATATATAATTTTAAATGCTTTCTCCGAAAATAAAATTTTCGCCAAAAAATGACTTTCGCAAAAAAAAGTGTTCTCTGAAATTAATTTAAGGTGTTTATCTAAACCTTAGTAAGGAAAGAGCGTGTTGCGCACCCAGCAGTATTTGATTGCGACATGCACGCGTGCCGTAATACACGCGGAACACGGGCGGAGTAATCAACGGTGTTTTAATTCTGTATGCGTGTTGATGTTTTGTGCACGCCATCAACCGTAAGATGTATCCTAAATATGGACCAAATATGGGCAAAAATAACTGAATATGGACATAAAAGGGGGCAATTTTCGACTCACAACGACAATGCATATTATTATAATGTTCTATTTCATTTTTTTTAATATTGAATATTTTTCTTATGTATTAGGTCGTCCCATAAATATTTTTGAACTTGTAACTTTTCTGAAAAACAAAAAACACACATCTAAATTCCCATTATACACAAAATATAAAAAATGTTTGGCGAAATTTCCAACTATATACCTATTTTAAATTATTAAACATTGACTAGGGAAGGTATTCAGGTGACCGTGGACTTCGGGATAATTTTGGTAACAAAAAATAGCTAATTTTCAGGAAAAATTTTTAAGACGACATTTTTTAGCTGCTAAATAAGCCCCTGAGGGGAGATATAGGGCTTTAATGTTTATGAGCCTCACCTGAATACCTTCCCTAGTGAGTGCATAAAATCCAATCTTTAGGGGTGCAGTCACCCCCTACCCACAATCGGGGCAGTCCGTCGCTGTTCGTCGAGGACGGTCCTTTCGAGGGTCAGGGCGGGGATGCCAAATTGCCCTTTTTTAATGGCAAATGCCATTATTTTGAAAATTTGCCATTACATTTGCCATTTCTCCACACTCTGCCATTACAATGCCATTTCTTAGAAGCCGTTTGCTTTTTCTCGAAGGTGAGTTGGCATCCCTGGGTCAGGGTTAGGCCAAAAGGACCCGGTTTAGCGTCACGGGCAGTTGGGCCGAGCCTTACTTTCTATTTTCAAGCTTTCTTCTAATTTGGAGCACGACGCGAAATGTCCTAACCTGTTGGATCAAAAGTAGAATGGCCTTGCTTGTCTGTGAAGTTCGTTTTTGTTTCCATGTAGTCATCTTGCAAACAGACAAAAATCTTGTCCATCAGGTTATTAAGACTGAGCAGATCCAACTCGTAGGCCACGTTTGGAGCTGCAACTTGCATAAATAATAAAAACAAATTCCGGGACCGTTGGGACCGAACAAATCCCGGAACCGTTTTACCAAAAAAGCCAATATTTACTGTATTTGGTTCATTTTTGTCAAAAAAGTAGAAATCTAGCAATATGACAAATTCTGCTTTAGGAATTAATTGTAAGCTTTTTTATTTCATTTTATCATTATGGATCGTTTATATTGAATATATATTTCATACAAATTGGTACGTCGAGCAATCCTGGGAATTCAGGCACATTAAGCCAATCAATGGCCAATTCCAAAGCGCCCTAAAGGAATTTTTTAGCCAAGAACAGTGATTTTTTGTCACTCATATTCAACAAAATTTATCTATTTTAAATTCATTTAGTAGCTAATTAATTTTACTCAGTAAAATGATATAAAGTGTGACATACATTTTGCTTTCTATCGGCGGGAGACATCGGGACTAGCGGCACAGTTTGCTTAATTTTTATTTATTAATTTTATTGTACAAAACAAAATTATCAATACAATTTTTGTCTATAAATAAATGCTAAATTTAAAATAAGTTAATAATATACAAGCATTTTTATTACCGTCAGTCCCAGCAACAATTGTTTGTTTTGCTGCTGATCATCACCATTCTTCAACAATCCCTTTAATTGTTCTTCACTGTGCAAAAAAGGACTCCCCTCAACACTGATCAAAGCCACCAACAGCAGCAATAAAAAATAATTCAAAATTTGCATAATTTTTTTTTGCGAAATATGAGAAATTTTACATTCACAAATTTTGTTACGCTAATTAATAGGAATTATGTTTTAATTTTTTACACTAATTAATAGGAATTATGTTTTGCAACAGGCTTTTTACGCGTCCTTCTTAAAAGCAGCGAAAAAGTTTTGTTATATTTCGAGAATGGATTAGTAACATCTTTCGAGAATGGATTAGTAACATCTTTCGAGAATGGATTAGTAACATCCACCTGCCGAAAGATCTTTCATTTGTTCTTGTTCTTCTCCTCTTCGATATTCGCTCTACTTCCATCGTAAATCGTGACCCAAATTTGCTGTTATTTACTAAAACGTATAATTTAATATCCGACCTAAATATTCGCGCAAATTTAGCTGATCACAAAGTGTGGTGAACAAAAGGGTCGTTGTGCGTAAATCGTAATATGGAGAATTTTATTAAATTTAAACGAATTTTAAAATTCCATGTTGAAAAAAGATATTATCGTAAAAGCATTAAATTGTTAAAAAATCATAAAAATTTTGAGTTAGTCAATGTAAGGAAAAAACAAAATTTAGTTAACTTTTTGGATATGCATGCCCAAAGACTTAAATGAGAAGGAATGCGTAAGTTTTGCAACTTTTATCAAGTTTTATCGATAAAAAATTGATTTAAAAAGAAATTAACGAATTTTATTTAAGAATGCGCCGTTGCCTCCCATCGAGTGTTCCAACCTGTAATGTGATCCAAATCTGGCAGTTCGAGAAATGAGTGTTTATGAAATATCTAGAAATAATTGGTTTTTTTGTCGCATTTTATGCTATGTGATTTATGCTTTAAAAATTTCTAAGTCATTGACATTTGTGATGGTTAAATTAGTTGACCGACATTTGGGCCGCATTTTGGCGCTGTTCCCCGTACAAAAGCAATTAAATAATTTTGTCGTTTTAAGGCTTAAAAAATGTATAATTTTGCAAAATTAAGAAAGTCCTAAACCTGACTCAAGGGTTTAGCTTTCACAAAAAATGAAATAATTACGTTTGCCCACTTGTACACATATTAGGAATTTGGGAATGGATTACCGTAGTGTATTCTTAGTGTTAAGAACGTGTCGATAGACTTTAGTGCTCTGGAAATCCATTTTATTCTCTCAGAAAGTGTTGAGTCAAAATGCCCAAAATTATCAGCACGACTTTACCATTCAAATTTCAGCCCTGCTTCTTTCTTCCAATCTGGAGCTGGCCATATGAAATGGTCCAAAAATTGCACCATTTCCAATTAATCCTTCGGCGATTATATTTCTCTGACAGTCTAAAATTAGAGCCCGGATTTTAAACATAAATGGTTCCTTAAAGATCGAGTTTTTACATTTTTTTATTTTAAATCTTAAAAAATTTTTTGGACGGGGACAGTCGATCGGAAACTGGGAGAAAAGAATAGAATAGAATAAATGTTTTAAACGGAATGAATCAAGGCAAAAACTCCTCGGGGTTCCGTGGGGTTAAAATACCGGTTGGTTATTCTGAGGGCACACATCCGCAAGTTTAATTCTTAGCCCAAAAGCATCAAATTATTGCTCGGCACAACCAGAAGGGCCCACCACCAAAATGACTGAATAGAAAAGATGAAAAATGCCATATAAAATACATTTTCTCCATTGATACCAATTGTGGCATTTTTTGGTCTAATTACACCCGGAAAAGCCAGCTGAACTTGGCATCTGCCATCAGATTTTTTCAAGTGCGCCGACAATGTCTTGAGGTTTTAAATGTCAAATCAGACTGTTCTGAGTGGCAAAAGCGGCATTGACAAAGCAATACATTACAGATTAGAATGCGCAATACTTGGGAAACCAAAATTAAATATTTATACCTAAACCCAAGGAGCAAAAAAAGATAAATTTCCCAATTTACTCGCCAGATTCGTGTTTAGCGCGTAAAATGTCGAATAAGACCATTTAATTCCAATGTATGTGCCGATTTTGGAATTGGTGGAGGTTAATTTTTGAAAAAATAATAAAAAAATAAATAGCCCCCTACCAATTGATCAATCGACTTTTGTGCCGGGATTGAAAAAATTGGTGACGAATTTTCGGTAAATCACGCTAAAATTTTTATTGAACTTTTCCAGAGTAGCTAAATAAATAGCTAAAAATGATAAGAAATTCACGCGCACCTAACGAGATTTGAATTATTAAACGAGTGTTAATAAAGAAATATTAAGTAAATAGAATTCACCTAAAAATTTGAAAAAAAAAAAGCTTACAACACCGCCGATTCCCAGGACGTCTCCGTTCCAAGTACTAAGGAGGCCCAACGTTGCTTACCTTGACAGATCGGACGGGATGGCGTGCTTTCAACGTGGTATGGTCGTAAGCGATGAAGAAGTAAAGGAAGTCAACCAAATATGTGATTTTTGTCCCTTTTGTTAAGCCCAACGTCAAATTTGTGCTTTTTGAATGATTTTTGAGTCCAAATTTTCTTATATCCAAACAAATAGAGAACAGAAAAGCATTCTAATTCTCTCCAACGTTAAAGCTTCGGAAAAAAAAGATTAAATTGAAAAGAAAAAAAACAACAATTTCAATGTTCAGTCCGTTTTCTTTTCTCATTTTAAATCCCTCCAAATTCCGTTCGTCCTCCGTTCATTCATTTTCGGTGCTTAGTCGGGCCTTCGTTGGCGTCATATACTAAAAATTAAAATTCGATCGGGCATTATTTTTCGGACCGAAAAAAACATATACTCGAGCTTTGAGTATAAAATTGGGCATTCGCCAAACAAAAAAAACAACAATTTTTTTTGCCTAACAAATAAGAAGACTGGAATATACCATCTTTTATGGACTGACCATCAAGGACAATTTTCATGATGGTTTGGACATTTTGTATAATGATTTGACCCGAAAGCCATATCGGGAAATCGTTGATCACAAGGAATCGCAGGAACGGAATGGTGATCCGATCAATCTTTTGAGGTGTATTGTAGACTTTTTGTTTGTTTGCTGTGGTTTTTGATTGTAATAGCGAGAAATATCGCCTTTAATAAAATTTGCTTATATTTCTACTAGGTCATTTCCCCACTGCGCCATTTTTGCGTTTGCTCAAAAGCGCTAAATTAATAAAATAAACAAAACGAATAGGTAAATTAATTTTAAAAATATAAATAATAGACCAAATTAAGCCATCAATATATTCTTTATCACATTAACCGATTGGTCTTAAAATCGCCGTTTCCAATCAGGGTTGTGGGCAAAACTTTGGCTCCAAGCTTCGCGAAACTTCGGGTATTTTAAGCTTCGAACTTTTGTGCTTCGAAAAACATTGAGCTTCGTTTCGAGCTTTGGCTTCGGGTAGCGAGCCGAGCTTCGCGCACCCCTGCTCCCAATGTGATGATTGTACTTGAATATTTATTCAATGAATAAAGCAAAAAGTTTGTCAATCGCGCAACACCCGCTTAGAGCTTTCGAATAGTGCTAAGATTTAGAAGTCAGTTGACTAATTTGTTTGATTCTTCATTTAAACCTAAATAGGAAATGCGCAAATATTAATAAAAAGAATTAAAATTTATAAATTTAAATTTTTGCTTATAAAAAAAAGAGGGAGAGAAAACCAATTTTTTTAAGATTAAAAAAAGGAGCTTGGCCCTGGAGTTTTTGCCCCAACATAGGACTTTTCTTTGCAAAACATATGGTTATGGTGATTTGCAAGGCACCAAAACGGTGTAATATCAAAATAGCGGTGGTTTATTTAACTTTTCGTTTCGTTTTCTTTATGTAATTTTTTATTTTGTTAATAAAAAATTGATGATTCTTTATAAGGACCGAAATTTTCGAACATAAGGACATGATTGCAAACATTACATTGTAATTAAAAATGAAGAGACAATGAATGAAAGAAACATTTGTTCAACCAAATTAAAAAAAACAACATAATTTTATAAGTTTAACGCTTCAATTTAATTACGAGCAAAAACCAATAAAATAAATTATTCAATAAATCATCAAGGGGACGCCATTATCCATCCGTTATTAGGCTTCTACCTTTTTTTGTCAGCGATTGCGCCGCCCGCCCTTTTCCTTAAGCGATCTGAAACCCAAAAACCATTCAAATCATCAACAAATCAACAGACAAAAATGCAATTTCTACAAGAAATAATGGGTCAAAAATTCTGAAAAAAATCAGCAAATCTCTATTTGAGCTTCCTCTAAAATTTCACATTTTTTTATTAAGCCAGTCTCGAGTTATAAAATTTAAATGATTGATCTAGGCCCTTTTTTACTTTGAAGCAATTTAAAAGCTAATGGTAAATTCAAAGTTAAAAGTAATTAAAAGTAACGTGAATTAAAGGTAACACAATTGATACCACCCTTAACTTTGAAATTTCGCTTTTAACTTTTCAAATTAAAGTGAACAAAATTAAAAGTTAAAAGCAGGGCTCGCAAATCTGAGGTTTTAGCCTCATTTTGTGGCTTTTTGATAGTCCGATGAGGCTAAATTTTTAAAATGAGGATTAGCCTCATTTTGTGGCTTTTTGGAGTCTGATGAGGTTTTTTGAGGCTTTTTGCGAATTTCCCTAATAAAATCGAAAATTTCTATTAATTTTGAATATTTGGCGTAATGTTTTTCTATTTTTTTGTGTTTTTTTTTTAATGAAAAAGCGTGTTCCGGTTTGAAATAATTGGAAATTTTCTTAATAAAAAACGCCATTTTCACTTTTTTTTTAAAGCAAAAAAGCATCACATCTTCTGCAAATTTAGCTGCAACTCTTAATAAATCGAGTAAAAAATGCGAAAATTTTCTCGGCGGCGCCTATGCACCGCCGACCCCCCCCCCCCACTAAAAAAAATATTTGGGAAAACTGCGCGCAAAAAAAACATGATTTTAGCAAAATGAGGTTTTTTGGTCCCAAATGAGGTTTTTTTGCCTGCCAAATGAGGCTTTTGAAAATTTTCATCTGCGAGCCCTGGTTAAAAGTGAGGTATAAGGCCCAGGTGCATACCAGAAAACTCACTGTTGTCTCTTTAGCAAGGCCGGAATGTGTTCTTCGATGGCGCACATCATTTTGTTACGATGCGCCGTGTCCGCACCGTCCACCATTTTCAGCACAACGTCGTTGGCGAACTGTTGCTTCATCATTTGCAACAAAGGCGGCTTGCCAGTGCCGTCGCTGAACAGAAAACAGACACAAATTTAGTTTTTGGGTTTCCCGGAAAAAACTCACTCCGCACAAACTTGATCGATCAGCGCGTTTTTCTGATCCGTCGTCCCAAAAATCAAACACTTGTTGATTACGTCGCAGAAGGAATGGAGATGTGTGTTTTTCATAATGCCCCCCTGCAGACTGCGCACAATGCGCGCCCGGTCTTCGGGCAGTCCATGTTCGATCACATGTCTGATCACGTAGCTGCCATACTTATCGATGACCAGCGTGGGCACATTCGCGTGCAGTTGTTCCAACACGAGACTGAATTTTTTTTTGTCTATTTTTAATCAAGTAATTTTTTAATAAATCACATTCCTTCTATATTCTGGGACTAAGTTTTTGTTACCGAAAATCGATTATGTAAAAAAAAATTCAGACAAATGTTCGAATTCGGGCCCGGGGTTCAAAATCGATCAGAAAGGGAGGTCAGGTTCAAATTCTACGACTAAATGAATATTTGGAGGACCCGAATAACATGAGTGCCAAGTTCGTCAGCCATCAACTGTCGAGCATTTTGAAGCGTCTTCGGCCCTCTTTGAAAAAATTAAATTATATTATTTAATTTACAATTCTTTTTAACCAGTTCTTTACACTGTTGTGTCAAAACTAGAGTACGGACCAAACAAATAATTGTACAAAAAAAAACCCAAATATTTGTACAAAAAATTGGACCCAAAATTTTTTGTTTTTGTTTGTTTGGTCAAATTGGGGCTCAACCCAAAAAAAAACCCAAAATATTGTACAAATATTTGTTTGGTCCAACTTATTTTTTGTACAAATTTTTTGGGTGTTGCCCGGTTGAATTTACACCCCTAAAGATAGCATCATTGAGTGATTTTTCATTTTTACAAGAACCCTTCTAAGTAATTGATGGTTAGTGGTTTGTCTTTTCGGTAACTCTTACGTTATGTGTTGGGTTCTAACCTGCTTTAGTGCGAGCACTTATTTATCATTTTTCCTCTGCTCACATACGCTCCCTCCCCCATTAATAAATTTAAATAAATTTCGAATATTTTTAAATTAAAAATGGCGCAAAAAAAGTATTTTTCAAAAAATCAACACATATTTCTGAACTTTTTGGTTTAATTTTGTAACAGACTTGATTTGTAAAAATTTTACTGGCAGCGCCAGCGGACCTCTCCCATTCCTAAAAAACTTGAAAAAAGTACTGTAATTTTAAAATTTTGTTGCAAATCCCTTAAAAATTTTTTCTCGGAGGCGCCTATCGGCACCGCCGACCACCCCCCTCCCCCTGTAAAGCAGAATTCGCAAAATAAATTGAATTTCTGAAAATTCAAACTCGGCAAATTATCGAACAATTTTCTTAACACTAAAAAAGTTTTGGCATTAAATTCATATATTTATTTACACACCTAAAAAATATTCCTGATTTTTTTTCTGATTTTTCAGTCGTTATTCCTGATTTTTGGGTTTGACAGGTGGCTACCCTGATATTAATATTTCATGAATTTGTGGTGAGTGGTCAAAAAATGCGTTGAATAAAATTTATTAAAAAATTTAAAAAAAATCGCAAATTTGAGCATTTTATTATGTTTTCTAAATTTTTTTGTTTTTGTACAAATTTTTGGGTTTTGTCAACCCAAAAAAAAACCAAAACCCAAAAAAACCCAAAAAATTTTGTACAAATATTTGTTTGGTTAAATTGGAGCGCAACCCAAAAAACCCAAAAAATATTGTACAAATATTAAAAAATATTGTACAAATATTTGTTTGGTCAGAGTTGCCGTTCTCAGAGTCAAAACACCCGGTTTTCTTGGTTCGGTAACTTTTGGTAATGCAAGTTTATTTAAAGAACGTTAAATTACGAATGAGAGTTGGATCGTTCAGGTAGGGAACCTGAGATTAAGAATGCAAAGTAAAAACCTGAGTTTGGGGGGTCGAAACAGAGCTTATATAGTGGGCCAAGTTTGGGTGAAAGGGACGAGCAGAAGGAACATTACAATGATCTGTTATTGGGATGGGCATACTTTTGGTCCGGAACAAATGGGTAGGGCTCGGAAACTCATGGAAATCCATATTTTTTTTGCGAACTGGGGATGCCCTGAAATGCATGAAAAACACATTTTTAGCTTGATTTGAAGCTTCTAGGACCGATTTTTATATCCATATTTTGCGATTTATGTCCATATTTTGGTGTTTTGTCCATATTTTTGTCAATATTTTGAGGATTTATGTCCATTTCACGATTTTATAATTTTCAAAATTTATGTGCAATTTTTTCATTTTATGTCCATATTTTGGTGTTTTGTCCATATTTTTGTCAATATTTTGAGGATTTATGTCCATTTCACGATTTTATATCCATATTTTTCCGAGCCCTAGAAATGGGGAAGAGAGTTGATTGGTAGGTGGGGGTCTGTTGGTGGCTTTGGTTTGGGCAATGTGAAAAACAATTTTTTTAAAAAATAGGAAAAGGGAAAATGAAAAGAAGACAATTTTTAGAACGGACAGACTCAACATACACAATTTAGAAGATGATTATCGGAAAAAAAGAAATGTTTTGTATCTTCTGAAAGATGTATGTCCCCAAAAATTGACGCCCCTTACACATTTAATGCATAAAGCAACTCACCCTCCACAAACGTTGTCGAACAGCGCCTTTTTCTGATCCGCCGTCCCGAAGGCAAAACACTTCCTCATGATATGGCTGCCGAATTTGTCCAGTGCATATTTCATGATGTCCCCCTGCAGAATGCGCACAATGCGCGCCCGGTCTTCGGGCAGTCCATGCTCAATCACACGTTCGATCACGTGGCTGCCATACTTATCCATGACCAAAGTGGGCATATTCGCGTGCAGTTGTTCCAACACGAGACGTTTGTGAGTGCAGTGTTCAAGCACAAATCGGATCACCAAACTGCCGTATTTATGGAGGGACAGAGGAATCACTTGCGCCAATATCTCATTGATTATCTAAATAACATTACAAATATAGTCAAGCATTTGAGTCCCCAGGTAAAAGGGGCACTTCAGTACCAAAGTCTAAAACCGAGCTTGGGGGTTTGGTTTTTATTTTTTTTTTCTATCAGAGTATTGTCTTCTTCTTTTTTATTCCTTTTTGTTTTTTTTAAATTTTTTAGGGTTCTTTCAAGGGTTTGGTTTGAGAATTTTAATCTCATATTCGTTATCCGTCCGCGGATATCCGCATTATTTTAACCCACTAAAATTGCTCCAAAATTCAAAAAAATGAATTTTTAAAGCAAATTTTTTCCGATCGAGTTGTATTGTCTGATTAAAATTAACCGGAATCGAAATGTATTAAGTTTAACAAGAAAATATTATCAGGTTTGACAATGAATAAATTTTATAATCTCTCAAATAAAATGATTAACAGGTTTTTTGCGCATTAGTTTCCTAAAATATTTTTAAGAGAGGGCGTGGGGCAGGCGGTGCCGATAGGCGCCGCCGAAAATTTTTTAAATTTTAGACTCATTTGTGAAGAGATTTGCGACCAAAATTTTAAAATGCTTTTTAAGCTTTGTTCATCCAGTAGCAGCCCTGCTAATTATAAAAAACAATTTACAGAAGCCCATATTTCTTTATTTAATTATAATAGGAAATGGCAAATGTCTTACGTAAAATTCAAAAATGTTACTAGAGCTAACACCACCAAAAAAAATTCTCTCCGAAAAGACACCAACCACCATTAGGGGTGCTTAACCCGCCCGGATCCAACCCCCGGATACCGGGTATCCCGGACACCGGTTCCGGATTTGTTAAGCGAATTGGTCAAAAAATGCGAATTTTTCTTCTAAAATTTTTTCTGCGATGTTATTTTTCTCTTTTTTTCCTTACGCTAAGAAAAAATTCATTTTCAAATTTTGGGCTTTTGGTGCGAGGTGATATAGTTATTGCCCGGTGCGGCGTGGTGAGGGAGGGGTCTGATCCTCTGCTTGCGCATGTATGAAAAGCTGTAAGAATACTAACTACAAAGAAATAATTAAAGAATAACTAAAAAATGACGTCGCGAGAGGAGCTAGAACCTTAGGCCCAAAATAGAATATCCTAAAAGTTTAACCACTCGGCCATATGGGTGTTGTAAAACTTTCTTGAAAATCGGGGAAAATCATAAAACAAATTTTCCTTCAGCAGTCAAAAAACAACGGGTACGACGGATATCCGCGGATATTAGGGTCATATCCGTTATCCGTCCGTGTCCGGATATATCCGCGGATATCCGGATGCCCGTGCCCATGCCTGGTCAAGACCAACTAATTATTTTTTTATGAATATTCGTTTTTGGCACCCAAAAAAGTGTCAAGCCAAAGTCCGTAGCCAGGATTTTATTCGGAGGGGGCCCGATCCAAAAAGTTGACGCCAAAAAAAAGAAATAAAATTAAATGCTTTTGCCTCAATTTGTGACGCTTTGTCCACCGATTTCAACGCCGCTCCGATCACGTGACAGCCGTACATTTGCTGGGCCAATTCCAACACGTGGCCTCGCAATGCGTCCACCAGCTGAGCCTTCTCCGTCGGATTGGCACGCTCCAACTTTTGCTCGATAAACCTGGCAAATGATTAATGCAAATTTAAATTAAATCAACAATTGCTCTTTATTTGTGATAAAATGGTACGATTTAATCAAAAAGGCAGGTTCCGTCCAAAACCTCGGATGAACGGGTTGGCGCCAGCCCGGGCTGTTCAAATCGTTCACCCAGCAATTCCCACCTTGAACCTTGCTGGTCCAGTGCAAACGCCACGACGTGTTCGCCCAAATCGGCAAGCTGAGGATTGGCTGTACGGTTCTTGTGATAAGCATCCAACAGCTTTGAACGGTGGCTGGGGCGGTCTGAAATTGCGTAAAACTCTGAAAAAAACAACTCCAACCGGCTTCAGAGGTAAAATTTGGAATATTTTCTCTGAATTAATTTTACGGGGGCTCAAAATGTCCAACATTTACTGGACGACGACGAAGCCATGCGAGCGCCGCATGAAATAAGGGCTGCCGGGCACACATTTTTGGCGCATTGATGTAAAAACGCCCCACGAACAGTTTGGACGTGTTGAACCTAAAAACATTTTGAAAAGGGTGGACTCATCATTTCAATCCGATTTCGGGGGGGGGGGGTGGGAAGTCGATTTTTAGGGGTGTATTTATCCTTTTTATTGAATCAGGCTTAGTCCTAAACCTAAGCCTAAGCCTAAACCTAAGCCTAAGCCTAAACCTAAGCCTAAGCCTAAGCCTAAGCCTAAGCCTAAGCCTAAACCTAAGCCTAAGCCTAAGCCTAAGCCTAAGCCTAAACCTAAGCCTAAACCTAAGCCTAAGCTAGCTTAGGCTTAGACTACGACGTTGAGGGGATTCGGGAAATTTTGGCTGTGGGGGGATCCGGACGGAGAGGGGGCTTCGGAGCGAAAGAGATTTTTGATGGCAATTTGTATGGACTCCAACCCAATAATAATAATAAACAAAACAAAAAAAACATTTGCAAACCTTGCAAATGATGTGTTGGGCATTCAGAAAATTGCGAATGAATCGGTTAATCATTTTGAGCAATTGCGTTAATTTCTAAATGCTAAAAAAATTTTTGAATAAATGAAACAAAAAGGGCAACTTAAACATTAAAACTTGCTTTTTACATGGTAAATTATTGGCAATCATGTGGAATTGTGGTTCCGAGTCTATGGAGTATCCTGACAAAAAAAGTCGAATTTTATTATTTTTTATAAAAAATTTTCAAAAAATTAATGATCTTGGAAGAAAAATTCGTATTTTATTGCATTTTCTCTAAAAATTTTTCAAAATGCCCAAATAGTGGCAAAAACAGGGGCATATTTAGGATCCGAATTTTAGGTTGGGTGAGAAGCCCAAAAATAGCATTTATTTCGAAAAAATTTTAGAATTATAGCACTTTTTATCAATATAAATCAATATTTTTGCATTTTTGAGAATAAATCAATTGTCTTCGCCAGAATTGTTTCCTCATTTTTATCTTCCTTTTTTTGAATCATCAGTAAAACAAAATGAACAATTATTCATTTTGCCGGAGGGCATTTTCTAATCCATTCTAAAAATGGAATAACCCCAGCGAGGGCATTTCCCCTTAAAAATAATCCCACCTTCCCAAAAAGATTTAGGTCGAGGTAAACCCTCGTCTTAAAAAAAATATCCCGGTAGTTCAATCTCCTCTTTTCCAATGGGGTCAGCTCGACGTCGACAGTTCTCCGCCCTTTTGGGTCCATCCGAAGACGTCAACCCTTTGTCCGCAACCAATCACGATGTGCCTACGGACGTTCTCCCGTCCACCCCGAGGATTCCACCCCATTTTTCTGCCCTTTCTTGTGCCACTAAACCGTCGTTTTAATTGGAGTGACTGTTGTAAAAAAAGATGAAATTTTGTCAAAAAGCATGAAAGACCTCCGTCCTTCCTCGCAAAAATCAAAAATGATTATAAAAACATTGGTACTCAAATATACTATGCGCGGATATCCGCGGATTTGACTTTTATATCCGTGTCCATCCGTGTCCGTCCCCTTTTTTGAAATTCCGTATCTGTATCCGTCCGTATCCGGATATATCCGCGGATATCCGGACATCCGTGTCCATGCCTGTGCGCGAGCAGAGTTGGTCGGAATCGGGATTTTTGGTAAAAACTGGGACCAGCATCTCGAACCGGGATCGGGACCAGCATCTCGAACCGGGATCGGGATTAACCGGGCTTGAAAAAGGGAAAATTTTTGTATTGTCGGCGGTGCCGATAGGCGTCGCCGGAAAACTTTTTTGAAATTTTAATGAATTTTGTTAAGAGATTTCCAACCAAAATATTAAAAATACGGCAATTTTTTCAGGAGTGGTAAAGAAAGGTCCGGCGGCGCCGATAGGTGCCGCCGGGAAATTTTTTGAAGATTTTAACGAAATTTATGAATAAAAGCGGTCCAAAAATGATATGCAAAACAAAAGCCCCCTATGGTTTTTGATTTTGTCCAACAAAAATGAATGAAAAACTTCTGAATTGTCATCTAAAATAGTTTTTTAAAAATCCAAAAAATGTAAAGAATTTTTTGGATTGTTTACAACCACCGTAAATATTTAGAAAAGTCGGCAAAAATCATTTACACAGTAGGGGATTTGATCTCCATAACCAAGCTGCATTTTTTCGCTCAAAAATCCCAAACCGGGACTGGGATTTCAAAAAACCGGGATAATCCCGACCGGTCCCGACCGGGATCCCGATCCCGACCAACTCTAGTTTTGACAAAAACAAAATTTAAAAGATATGTTGGACTCCTCTCCCTTACTCTCTACTCGAATTCAAGATTTTTGTGGGTAAAGTAAACAACAATCAAAAGTAAGTTTTTTTTCATGGAAAAAAACGCAAAAAATTTGGAACGCTTCACGAATTTGCGTGTCATCCTTGCGCAGGGGCCATGCTAATCTTCTCTGTATTGTTCCAATTTTAGTATATGTCCATTTGGAATGAACGTTGTTGGATTGAGTCCCATCATTTATATATGAAAGAAGCGAATGTTCACTAAATAAGTTGATGGGTTTAAGAAAGGGAGAGAAAGAGCGACTGAATGCACTCACTCTCTCTTAACTTTTATTCTCTGTCACGTACTCTCTCACCGTTACTCTATTCTCTTCTTCTTTATTCAAGCGCTAATTTAACATAGTTTTTTCACCCTTTCTCTTTCTCTCGTTGTTTGTCTATAAGGCAGACTGCTGTTTTCTGTGTCTCAGTGCCCAGGGGAAGATAGAGAAAGGAAATGTGACAAAAACAGAGCGGTTCTAACAATCAAAATACAGACAAGCAATCAAACGAAATAGTGCACATTTTGAGGGAAAAGAAACGAGGCGTTAGTGAGAGAGAGTGCATATTCGCTCTCTTTTCTCCCCCATTCTTTCCTCCTTTTTTGCTTGCCGCTTTGCTTGTCCGTTGGCTGTGCGGCCCTTCATAAACTTACCTGGCTGGGGAGTTCCTGCGATCCAGGACTCCTGTGGCGAGGCTCCACCATTGCACTTTCGGTTGGGGCTGACCCGCAGGGCGGTCCCGAACTGGGATAGGCCCACATCTAAATTTCTGAGTGCGGGGTATGGCGTTCGCGCCTCCCCTTTAAATTCTTTGACTGGATTAGTTGTTGCGCAACAATTTGTTGGCACTCGTTTGATTTTTGATTGCAGGAACACCTTTTTAGAAGTCTTTGGGGCTAATTAGTTGAAAAATAACAATGCCAAAGAAAGTGTGTAGCTAAAGCGATACCAAACTATTTGTAACAGGCAATGCAACACTTAAACTTAATCAGAACTGATTGGATTACCCAGATCACTTTTTGTAATTCGCAAAAATAACACATTCTACAACCATTATGCACATAATAACGTTGACAGAGATACCTTCTATTTTATACGAGATGCATAGCCAAGGCGTAACGTTTTTATGTTTTTTTCAATCTCTTGGCTTTAAATCTGTTTTATACCTTAAATTGAAAGTTTCTATAAAATTTAAATTGACTGAAAAACCGCTAATTAAATCATGCAATTTAATTTAAATATATTCGAGTTTTTCAATGTATTCTGACAATAAACCATTAAAATTTTATGGATCCTCCTACATTTTTGAAACCTGAACTTTTTTAAAACATCAGTCTAAAAAATTGGTACTTTTCCGTTTTGTCACCCCCCCTCAAAAAATTTTTATTTATAGTTTTTTAGGGGTAATTAAGGGTGCTGATCACGAATAAAATAATATTTTTTGATCTGACGCCATTTGAACATTGGCCAATTGAGTCCCAGTGTAAAAGCTCCGCCCTCCGTCTCGCCCCACTACTTGCTCCGTCTCCGCATGCTCGCTGTTGGCGGGCCGCCAGCGGCCTTTCATTTTATTTTGTCCGGTTTTTTTTTTGGTGTTTAAAAAAGTCGTTTTTCCTAAATCCCGGGATTTTTGAAAATATTTTTTATTTAAAAAATTATCTGAGAATATGTTATTTGACGCGAAGAATACGAATTCGTCAATAGAAAATCAAAATTGAGCATTTAAAACGGTTTTTGAACCGGTTTAAATTTTTAAAATAATGAAAAAGCACTTTTAAGTAACAAAAGCCGGATATAATAATGAAAGGCCGTGTAACGGCCCGCCAACAGCGAGCATGCGGAGACGGAGCAAGTAGTGGGGCGAGACGGAGGGCGGAGGAAGAAGTCTGACGAGCGCCACTGGGGGTCGAGCGCGCGGGGACCCGCGGAGCGGGCGCGCGCGAGACCCCCAGCCGGGTCACGCGCGGACTTCTTCTGGAGCCCGGAGTCTCGCCCCACCTACTGGCCGCCGTAGTCGAGTGTGCGGTACTTTGGCTGCTAATTTCCACCTTACTGTCTAACGTTTCCCCTATCGGTTTTTTAATGGTACTGAAATGCCCCTTTTACACTGGGACTCAATTGGCCAATGTTCAAATGGCGTTAGATCAAAAAAATATTATTTTATTCGTGATCAGCACCCTTAATTACCCCTAAAAAAATAAAAATAAAAATTTTTTGAGGGGGGGTGACAAAACGGAAAAGTACCAAAAAATTAGCAAAATGTGATCAGTCGTGGAGATGTTGAGACGGACGAATTGAAGCTTTTGAACTGGGATAGGCCCACAGCTAAATTTTTGAGTGCGGGGGACGGCGTTCGCGCCTCCCCTTAAAATTGTTTGCTGGGCTTTTCGTTGCTCACCAATTTGGCTGAATTCGTTTTTGATTTGATAAAACGTTTTTTCTTGATTATTTTATAGTATTTGGGTATTAATGGAAAAATGACATGCCAAAGATAGTGTGTACTACCAATAAAAATAGCATTTTTGTTGTTCAAAATGTCACATAACAGAAAATCGTTCAAAATGTCCCATAACAGAAAATCGTGTCAATATGTCACATAACAGAAAATTGTGAAAATGTCACAACAGAATGTTCAAAATGTCCCATAACAGAAAATCGTGTCAATATGTCACATAACAGAAAATTGTGAAAATGTCACAACAGAATGTTCAAAATGTCCCATAACAGAAAATCGTGTCAATATGTCACATAACAATTAAAAATCAGCCATGCCGTGCCATAGACTTCTTCGATTTTCTTCATTCGTAAAACTAAATTTTGATTAAAAATTCTCAAAAATTTTCAATGTCAAAATCTCACAAAAAAGTCGCTCGCTCTTTGTAGAAGCGGTGCAGCTTGAAGTTGTTGTTCGGGTTGACGATCGGAATTGGTCCGAGTTCATGGTGTCAATACCAGCCTGAGATTTTTTGCTTTCCACTGAAAGCAAAAAGCCCAGAGGCATGAGGTTGAGCTTGACCTTCAGAATTAAATTGAATTTAAAAAAAATATTCCTAGAATTATAAAATATCGAACGAAAAAAATAAATTCTCGTCAATGCAAAAAACATACTTTCAAGCAGCTACGTTTAAGCCATCAGCGTTGACATGGAGAATTTTTGGCAGTGTCGGGTCCGATATCAACTTCCGAATGCCGCCGCTTAATTTCTATATAAACATAAAAAAAAGTTGTTGAGCACACCCAGGAACTCCTCCAGCTTTGCACACTTTTTCGTCAGTGCTATCCCCCATTTTGAGATCTATTATCGACCAACTGTCCGCGATTTTATAAAGTTCATCGAGTGCTTTAGTGCCTTCACGAATACGAAGGCTGTAAGTGCATTCTTGAGCTGAATTAAATTATTTAAGTTAATAACTTTTTTTTAAACTTTAAAAAGGTTACTTGAAAACAAAGTATCGATCGATACTAGTAGCATGGGTGCGTGCGATTTAGATGAACATAATCAGCGCTTGAATATTGGGAGACATTGGCAGACGAATAGAATAATTCAATTCACAAAAACTTTTTAGGTGAACTTCACGGTTGAACACTTAACTTTTAATGATTTACTTTTTTAAATTTTTAAGAAATTTTCCCCAAACATAAGGGTTTCTGAGTGCAATATTCCAAGACAAAAAATTTTGAATGAAAATATTGTTTTTAAAATTAAAAGCAACCTTTTTTTTAAATTATTTCAACTTAATCTCCCGATTTAATGAATAGTTTTAGTATTACCAACCTATAGAATAATGCAAAGGACAGATTTGATCAGTCAGAAATGAATAATTTAATGGTCTCACATTCACCGAAACCAATAAACGACACGACTATCGGCTGATTCATTATGAGAAATTGTTTGGTGCATAACAGGGGGGGGGGGGGGGGGGGGGGGGGAGACATAAATACGGGGCACCAAAAAACACGAGCACCGATGACTCATTTTTTTGAATTCCTGCGGCGATTTGTCCAAAATTTAATGAATGGCATAATTTGTGGTTGCCGTATCTATCACTAGAACTACGAATTTTAGGTTTTAAAGAAGTTTAAGTGAAAAGCTTTAATTTTTTCCCTTGGACGTCTGACAAGCAAAAGAAATGTGAACTAATGATGTTTGTCTTCCCTAACCCAAACCGACCCGATTACCGGACGAAGATTTTTGATATCTCGCTCGACGTAATTTTAAATGTTACTTGCGCGTTATTAAAATAATTTATTTTGATAATTTACCTCTTATTTTGGACAATTCTTTAAAATATAAGTTTTATGATAAAAATTAAATTAATTCAATAAAACAACAAATAATAATAAATGGTCATCAAAGTAAGACGAACCAACAAATTCCTTAAAATTCACAACAATTAAGCTTTAAATTTGCATTTTAAAGTTAGATCAATGGGTTGCAGTTTTTGTAGACAAAATTGTAGTTGGTCCCCACATGTCGCTTTTTGATGTACTTGTAGGCGCCGTGTTATTGATCCCGGTGAGCACAATTGGTGAATATGTTTTCGTGTACCGTCCAAATTCTTTGCTCAATTCCCCGGGGCACATAATCTTGTAGGTGACGTGCACCTCGTGGCCACATGAGCTGCCCCTGTACTGCACAACCAGGACCCTGTGGGTGAGGTCTGAAATAAAACACACTAAATAGAAATTGGCTTTTTAATGATCAGTGCCACATTTGGAGACCTGAAAAAAATTTTCGGACTTTTTTTGGCATCCGGTCACACCCCTGGTGTTCGGCGGGTCCGTAGGCGCCGCCGAAAAAATTTAGGAATTTCTGATGGCATTTGTTACGAAGATTGGTCCAAAAATGCACCCCATTTTTCGTTTGGGGGCTGAATTTAGAATTCTTTCAAAATTTTTCATCAGAGGGTGGGCAAAAGTAAAATCATTTCATTTTTTTGTTTGGAAAGTGAAACTTTAGCGTCAAATTTAGGAATTTCATAACTTTTTTAAAAATTATATTTTTTTAAACTCCAAAACTGCAAAATTATTTACTTTGTTTTTGTACAGCGGCAAAAGTTTTCAAAATATAATTTTTAAATTTATATTTTGACAATTTTTGATGTTGTTTAGCCCATAGTAAATTTCTGATTAAAAAGCTGGTTCAAATTTGAATAATAATTTTGAAATTAATGCAAATGTTTCATCCCCCCCCCCCCCCCCCCCCACCACCCAAACAACCACCGACAGTCACAAAAGTAAATAAAAGACATTTATTACATAAAATGAATGGATAAAATAAATTAAATGAAATTCCCATTGATTAATAGCGCAATTAAAGCCAAAGAAAAAAGGATTAATTTTAAGGGTCACAAAAGGTTGGTCATCGGGGAGTTTTGGAAATTTTTAAAATTCGACAAATAAAAATTTATTTTTTAGATATTTTAGAAGCGTTCATTTTCGCTTTCATTACGCTTCGATGGCGTTCTCGATGGGAGGCAACGGCGCATTCTTAAAAAATTTGTCATTTTTAGGATTTCTTTAATCAATTTTCATCAAAAAAAAGTTAGTTGAAGTTATTTTTGGGTCTTTTAGTGGAGAATACGGGAAACAATCAATTTAGAATTGAGCATAAATAATTTATAAAATAAAAATTCAAAACTTACGCATTCCTCTTCGTTGTGGACATCTTTGGGCATGCATTTCCCAAGTGCCTCCTTTTTAATTTATTTAATTTTTTTTGTCACATTTCTTTAATTTGTTCTTAGAAAAAAGAATTGAAATTTTATTGGAATTTTCAAATCTCATAAATAATGAAAACTCTTACAACGTCCGAGTGTTTTTGCTGCAAACATTTGAGGAACTTTGGCTAAATTTGTTTTAATATTTCGCATAAAAAAGTTTATTTTAATTTTGTATTTTCTGTTAGAGATGGGAATTCGATGACCATCAATCGATTACTTTTGATCCCTGTTAGACATTCCCCCCCTCTCTCACTACACCCCCCTTTGTGGCTATTTAACTCCCCTCCTCCCCCAGACGGGACGCTTCCCCTCTTCATTCATATTTTGCTCTCCGAGCAGTTATTATATTTCGCCTCCGACAAATAAACATTTTAATTATTGACTTGTTGGTTCTCCTCGGACAGAACACAACAAATTGGCGCAGTCAGCAGCCGTTCTTCACCAAAAAGAAGACTCCACGGCCTGCTTCATTCAACCCGCGGCACAAAGCATTGTGTGCGGCGAAGCTTTCTACAAAAAACCAATAAACCCAGGTGGTTGAGGTTCCGCCAGGTGCGGTTTTATCGCCGAAAAACCAAAAGAACCCAGGTGGTTTGAGGTTCCGCGAGACGCGGTTTACTCATCAATAACCAGCTTCGCCACCACTCTACCATGGAAGCGAGGCAGGTGCAGCAACTTCTCGAGGCCATGCGAATCCAATCGGACGCGATTCAGCAAATGATGGGAAATGCACCCCAAGCGGCAACGTCGGGCGTAAGCCTCGCAAATTTGGCCAGCTCTATCGACGCACGCCTCTCCAAATTCCATTACGACGGGGAAAATGGCAACACGTTTGAACAGTGGTTCAAACGGTACGGCGTCCTGATCGAGGAAGACGGCAAAGATCTGCCAGAACCGACAAAGGTCAGACTTCTTCTGGGCAAGCTGAGCGACGAGGAGTATAATAAATATCGAGACAGCATCAGCCCCACACAACCAGATAAAGTTCCATGGACGAGCACAATCGATAAGCTCAAAGGAATTTTTGCGGAGACACGGTCATTGTTCGTGCGACGCTACGAATGTTTTCAAATTCGACAACAGCCAAACCAGGACCTGTCATCGCTAATCGCCCAAATAAATGCGTCGTGTGAGAATGCCAATTTGAGTTTGACCAAAGAACAGTTGAAATGCATCATTTTGGTCATTGCGCTGAAGGACGACCATCACGACCTCAGGCAAAAATCATTGAAAATGATGGAAGAGTCGGAGAAAAACGGGTCGGCGATTACGTTGAAAAAGATTGAAGAAGAGTTAAGAGAGATGCAACTCGTGAAAGAAAGTGCGATGTCCCTGCTCGCACCTCCCATTTCTACACACGCCATTCGCACTCGGCCTCAGCAGTGGAGAGACCCAAAGGAAAAGGGCAAATTCGGGCCACAACGTAAGTCCCAATCGGCTTACCCTTCGTCAAAACCCACTCCAACGTCGGGAGGAAAGGCAATCCAAAGTCCTCCGACCAATTCTTGTGCATCATGTGGTAATATGGGCCACTGGCGTTCCGCATGCAAATTTCGAGACGCAATTTGCCAAAAATGCCAAAAACGCGGTCACATCACACAAGCCTGCAGGCAAGGATCGACGTCAGCTCAAACGTTTCGGAAACGATCCTTCCACACGGTCGAAATCAGTGCGCGCTGCATGCCGATTGGCACAACGCAGGGCCGATGGTGGAAGATTGCAGCCCACATCAACGGTTGCGAATGCATACTGAATGTAGACACCGGCGCCCAAGCCACCGTTTTGACCACCAAAACGTGGCATAAATTGGGACAGCCAACACTGCTGCCGACCGACATCGAAACACGAAATTGTAACGAAATTGCGTTTGCGACAAAAGGCAAACTCCGTTGCTCAGTGAGTATTTACGGACAGACAGCTAAACAACTAGTTGCCTACGTAAGTGAGCACGTCAAATACGATTTGTTTGGCCTTCCCTGGATCGAGGCCCTCGAACTAATCCCCGCAGAAATAATGGCACCGGGAGTTCATCCAGCAAAAAGGCGCGAGCCAACAAAAATTCACGCTACGGCCGCCCCGCCGCACAGCATCACGGATGTGAAATCCCTCACGGCGTCGCTCCAATCAGACTTCCCGGAGGTTTTTGGCCAAGATTTGGGTCATTGCACAAAAGCCATGGCTCACCTGATACTCAAACAGGAGGCGCGCCCAATATTTTGCAAAGCTCGTCCCGTGCCGCATGGCTCACTCGAAGCCGTAAATGCAGAATTGGATCGTCTCTTGCAAATTGGCGCCATCAAACCAATCGAGTTTAGCCACTGGGCGGCTCCGATCTTGGCCGTCAAAAAGAAAAATGGCAAAACGCGAGTATGCATTGATTTTTCCACCGGACTAAATAATGCACTCGAATTGCATCGTCACCCCTTACCAAGGCCAGACGATATTTACGCGGCTTTAAATGGAGCTGCAGTCTTTTCTAATCTCGATCTGAGAGATGCCTATTTGCAAATGGAGTTGGATGCCGAATCCAAACGCCTCTGCGTGCTCAACACGCATCGCGGATTATTCCAGTGTCAACGCCTACCATTCGGCGTTAAATCCGCACCGTCCATATTTCAACATCTGATGGATCAGATATGTGCAGGAATACCGGGAGTATTCGCTTATCTCGACGATGCACTGATCGCGTCGAAAACACTGGACGACCATATTTCCACACTTTACAAATTGTTCAAACGCATCGAGGAATATGGTCTGCGAATCCAGTTGGATAAATGCAAATTTCTACAGAAAGAATTGCTGTTCCTTGGCCATATTGTGTCCGCCGACGGTATCCGACCTGATCCCGCTCGTTCGGAAGCGATCAGAAAAATGCCAGCCCCGCATGATAAATCGACCCTCCGCTCATTTTTAGGAGCGTTGAATTACTACGGGCGGTTCATCAAACCAATGCGAGAACTTCGGGCACCCCTGGATCAATTGCTTCGAAAGGATGAAGTCTGGAAGTGGACCAACAAACAGCAACAAGTATTTGAAAAGGCCAAAGAAATAATGGTGTCCGAATTACTGCTGACCCACTACGATCCGTCATTACCAATAGTCGTAGCAGCGGACGCTTCCAAGGATGGAATTGGCGCTACTATCAGCCACATTTTTCCGGACAAATCGGAGAAAATCATTGAGCATTCATCCTGCGTTCTGTCAGACGCGCAGAAAAACTACAGCCAAATAGAGAAAGAAGCCTTGGCGCTTGTGTACGCCGTCCAAAAATTTCACAGAATGATTTTTGGAAGGAAATTTACGCTTCTCACGGACCATAAGCCTCTACTCGCCATCTTTGGCTCCAAGAAAGGCATTCCGATATATGCCGCGAGCCGCCTGCAAAGATGGGCGCTAATTCTAACAAATTACGATTTTGAAATCCGGTACATCAACACAACATCCTTTGGACAAGTTGATGTGCTCTCCCGTCTCATCGCGAATTACCCTCGACCGGAGGAAGACGTTCTGATCGCTAACATCTGCACCGAAACGGAGTGTTACATCAACACAATTTTGCAGTCGCGGACAGATCAGCTCCCAGTGACAGCATCGGAAATTGCGGACGCCACCCAGAAAGACGAAATACTTTTAAAACTTTCGAAGTTCACCAAAAATGGGTGGCCGTCAAAGAATAGCGATCAGGACCTCGCCCCATTCTACCCAAAGCGACAGGAAATTTTGGAGATCGAAGGATGTTTACTCTATCAAAACAGAGTCATCGTTCCAAATTTATTGCGGGAGAGAACACTCAAGGCCTTGCACCTCTCACACCCGGGAATTGTGCGCACAAAAGCACTCGCGCGACAACATGTGTACTGGCCCGGGCTGGATTCCGAAATTGAAAGGCTAGTCCGCCAATGCGACGAATGCCAAACGACGCAAAAATGTCCGACCAAAGCTCCCTTGGCCCCATGGATGACAACCAGCCGGGCATTTCAACGCATCCACATCGATTTTGCGGGCCCGTGCCAAGACGGACACGTCTATTTTATTTTGGTGGATGCTTTTTCGAAATGGCCAGAAGTGCACCAAGTCAAATCGATGACAGCACAAACCACAGTCGGCGTGCTTCGCTCCATCATTCATCGGCTTGGCATTCCAGAGGAAATTGTTTCCGATAACGGAACACAATTTCGGTCGGCGGAATTTGCGGCGCTCTGTAAAGAGTTCGGCATCAGACACACGTTCACCCCGCCGTTTCACCCTCAATCGAATGGCCAAGTTGAGCGCTTCGTCGACACCTTCAAAAGGGCGATGAAGAAGAATTCAAAGGACGAGAAAGAGTGGGCCGAAAAGATGCTGCTGTCCTATAGGACCACTCCAAATGCCGCCATCAACGGGTATTCCCCGGATGAGTTGTTCTTCGGGCGGAAACTTCGAACAAAATTAGCTCTTGTCCACCCTCAAGGACAACCTACAGCCCCCACGGCAATCAACACCCAAACGTTCCAAAAGGAACAAGGGAAGTACCGAAATAAAATGGCGCAGACGTTCGACAAAAGAAATGGCGCAAAACCAGCGGAGTTCGTCCCGAGCGATTCTGTTCTGCTTTTGAACTACCGCCAAGGGAAAACCGAGTGGCTCCAAGGCACCATCGTTGAACGCCTCCGGACGTCACCAACCTACCGCGTCCACGTACCGGTATTGGGAAGACTGGTGCATCGACATGCTAACCAGCTGCGTCGGCGATACAATTTTGAAAAGAATTTGGAGACCTCAAATGCGGCGCCAGATCAGGCGATTGATCGGCCGCGAAATTCACCAATCACCCGAAATAGGACGTCGGTCAGTCCTACACTCCGGATCCCCGACAGTCCCCCACTAGCTCAGCGGAGAACTCGTCGTCCTCCAAAGCCGGTGGTCCGGTTCTCGCCCGGCTGAAGGACTCCGGGTTTCGAACTTGAGAAGGGAGGTGTTAGAGATGGGAATTCGATGACCATCAATCGATTACTTTTGATCCCTGTTAGACATTCCCCCCCTCTCTCACTACACCCCCCTTTGTGGCTATTTAACTCCCCTCCTCCCCCAGACGGGACGCTTCCCCTCTTCATTCATATTTTGCTCTCCGAGCAGTTATTATATTTCGCCTCCGACAAATAAACATTTTAATTATTGACTTGTTGGTTCTCCTCGGACAGAACACAACATTTTCATTTTTTAATTAATTTAAAAACAAAAATTGTAAACACTTACACATTTTTCACTAGTCAACTTGGCCTCATCAAACTCGTCCAAACACATGCGGGGGCTTTTCTAAATAATGGATATAAGTTAAATTTAGTAAAATTAAATACATAATAAAACAATTACGCATTTAGACAATTTTGGCAGGCACTTTTCAAGGCTTTCCTAAATATTAACAATAATAACTTTAGTTTTAAATCATCCAAGATTTTCAACATTTTTATACATTAAAAATTAAAACTTTTTATAAACGGGATAACCTTTTTGGAAATTTTTGGGCTCACAATCCAGGTCAATCCCGATCCTGGGTCCCACCAAAATCCCGCTCTACTCGAATTTAAAATAAATAGAGCAAATGTATGTTATTAAAATATTTTCTTTCGAAAATTTGTGCAAAATAATCTTTCGCGAAATGACAGTGCACTGCCCCCCTTTTTTTTACCAAATCCGGATGACCAGCAAGCACGCACTTTATTCTCTGTGCCTAAATTTTTTTAATACATTAATAATGTTTTATTAAAACTTTTACAATTATTAGGCATAAAATTGCACTTACTAAGACCGGGTCTTTTGAGATTGCTTCTTGTGGAGTCATCTAAAGGTTATGAAATTTGTATTCGACCGATCGATCTGCATGGCGAAATAGGGCAATGTTTTTGATTTTGCTAATTGTTTTATTTTATTTTTTTTATTTAAATTTTAAAAACAACGAGATCTTACATCATCGCCGCATTTGAACGACGCTCCCTGCTGGCAACAGGCATCTCCATTGTAGCAGGGTTGCAGCGGATTGGGAAAAAAGTCGGATACGGATTTCGGATCGGATTGCCCAAAATTACTCGGATCGGATTTCGGATTTCGGATTGGGAAAAACACCGGATTTCGGATAACGGATTTCGGATAATGAAAAAAAAATTTTGGTTGCAAAAATTCAAACTTTTGTGATTTTTTAAAACTTTTCGCTATATCAATTTATTCAATGTAAGCCGCGAGTGGGGTGGCTTTAACTTCTTTTTTATCATATCATTTTTTTGAGATTCTTCTTTACTTTTAAGGGGTGGAGGTCGGCGGTGCCGATAGGCGCCGCCGAGAAAAATTTTTTGAAATTTTCTCTCAATTTTGCTAAAGAAATTTCATCAAAATTTTAGCAAAATTTTGCTTCAGAATTTCGGGAAAAAACTGGTTTACGTAAGAGTGGAGGATGTCCGGCGGTGCCGACAGGCGCCGCCGGGGGAATTTTTTGAAGATTTTAATGATATTTGTTGAGAAATTGAAGCAAAAATTCGGGAAGACATGATGAATTTGTTTCAAAAATTCTTTATCTATTCTTTTTTTGCGCGCATTTTTAATTAAAAAATATTAGAATATTTATTTAAAATCTTATTAACGAGAGGGATGCCTATTTGAGTAGCGGGGAAAACCAATAAAAAAGTGCATGCACACAAGCGGGTTCGAACCCAACACATAACATGAGAATCACAAAGAAGAAGACCCACTAGGCCATCGACTTATCTAAGAGAAACAAGTAAAAATAATTGAAAATACATTTTTTTTTATTAAAAAGTTTTAGCTTTAATTTTTTATTTTTCTTATAATGTTGAAAAATATCAGACAAAAAAAATCTATTTATCCGGATTTCGGATCGGATTACCCAAAATTTCTCGGATCGGATTTCGGATTTCGGATTGGGAAAAACACCGGATAACGGATTTCGGATAACGGATTTCGGATGATCCGCTGCAACCCTGCATTGTAGGCGTGCCGATCAAAGCATTCGCCCCAATTGTCTTGGCATTTTGCCGCCATTTTCTGGCATTCCGTCAGCTCTTCGGGCGACTGAAAAAGCGAATAAAAGAGCAAATAAAAGGAACTCACTGAGGCCCAGTCGTCTCCCCAACTGAGGCCGGGAAAAGTAAGCGCGGTGAGAAGGGCAAAAGCAACCAGCAGACCAGTGTTGGAGACGTCCATTTGTTGTAGAAATTCGCAGTTGCTATTATCTAATTGAATTTGAGGAAATATTTCTTTAGAAATGGAAAAATTTTTAAAATCAAAAGGGTTAAACCCTATTTAAATTGTCAAACGCCCTAGTCTCACCGTAAATGATTTGTTGTGAGGGGAAGCCGGGTATTTATGCAGCAAATCACTCACACACAAATCAAAAATAGAATTTCCATCAAACGCCCAACGGGCATGCCATTCCACAGATCGGCCCCGCTTTTCCAATGCTTAAAGGGGTGATTGTACATTTGGCCTATCTTTAAACGTCTCACATAAAAGAATTTAATGGGGAAAAAAAGATAAAGCCAATGTGTAAATGATTCATAACACAAAAAATTTTCAAATACAAAAATATTTTAAATGAAAAAGATGTGCTCAAATGGACTTTGATTTCTGTTTTTGATGATAGAGAGCAGTGTTTGTTTATATTGTCGTCGAATTTTTGTTTTGTGGCAGCCTCAGGCAAAATCAAATTTGAAAGATCTTGATCAGAAATTCAAATCCCGAATTTCATGCCCTTCAAGCTCGAAAATCAGTTTTGTATCACTCTTCTGATCAGTGCTGGATTGCTTGCTGTGCCCGTTTGCCATTCGCTAATGGAATTGAGAACCGGTGTCGAAAATTTTGCTATAATATTGTTCTTTTTTGTCTAATTTCGAGATTTTTGTTTCACTAGGCAATTCTTGGAATAAATTATTTAACAAAATAATTTAAAATAAAAAAAGAAAGATTAATTTTATTTATTCAAACACAAAATAAATTCATAAAAAATTAGCATTTCATAAATTTTATCGGTTAGAATTGATGATGAGCAGTAAAAATGTTGAGGCTTAAAACTTCATTTGTTGAAATCGGCAAAACAAATTTTAAATATTTATTTTTGAACGGAGAAAATCACGCACGAGACCGGTATTTTCATTTTTCTAGGCTAAAATGATTACCATTTGGATGTTTGAAAAAAACAGTCAAAATTAATAATAATGGTTTTAATTTCGCTGCGGCATACTTAGGATTTTGAATCTTTATTAATAAGAGAGAAATTTTGATATTATGGTGTCAAAAATATTCAAAATTCTCAGCTGCGCTGTACCTTCATTAAATTTCGCTTTTGCCTTTTTCTTCTGTGCCAAAGCTTTTACAAAATTGGAAGATAATTTATATTAAGTAATAGTCAAAAGTAGCAGAACATTGACAACATTTAATTACAGTAAAAACATCCAAAAATTACATTAAAAAAGTGGGCATTCTTCGAGTTTGATAATTAGGGCCACTAATTTATGGACAAAAAATTTCCAAATATTGCCATAAATATGGGTGAATAATTGCAAAATATGGATGGATAAAAAATTTTTCAAATATAGCAAAGTGGGTGGGGACATGAGATGAAAGAAATGCATATTGATTGAATGGGAAAGTCCGGCAACCGATGGAAAGTTGTGTAGAATTAGTGAAATGTTTAAATGGCAAATGTCCAAACTCCTTACATAAGGACATGCTTATTACTATGGACCAATGATGTAAATCGCTATCGCTATCGCGCGATATATATCGCATTTATCGCCATTTTGGGGCATATCGCCAATCGCATATCGCTATCGCATTGGAAGATGGTTTTATCGCCAATCGCATATCGCTATTGCATTGGAAAATGGTTTTATCGCTAATCGCATATCGCTATCGCATTCGAAAATTCGATATCGCATATCGCCGATCGCTTTTTTTTCCGGCGCGATTTACATCCCTGCTATGGATCCAAAGAAGGAAAACAAGCGAAAGTGTCTTTTTTTAAATTTGGAGTAAGCCCCGTTATGTGCGAAAATTATCTTTCTCACCCTCGGGGTTTGGCTCTTTCTTTGGTCCCCTCGGGGGGGGGGGGAGAATATTGTGGGCAAAATTTGTGGAAGGATAGCGTCGTCTTCCTTTGCTAATGGATGTGTCCGATAATTAATGTCGGGAAAATTGACACGCGATGGGATGGTTAACGTTTCTCCCATTGGGCCAATTCTTGTTTATATTTCACCGTAAAAATCTCACATTTTTTAACATACCCCAAGACTCTCGAAGAGCCGACATTTGTTATAACGTTGATTGGCAGAAAATAAAATATTGACACTTTAAATTATCTTATCAATAATGATGCGATTTTTCCTTAATTGCTCTTGCTTTACAAATTACTCCCTTTATACAAATACATACACTCACTTCATGAACGCTCCTTCGAATATTTATTTACCTATTCCAATTCTTACATCACACACATACATATCAAATAATTTATTAATTTTGCAACCCTATTTTTCAATTTTTAGGTCATCAGGTCGTCATAATTCGGGCTTTTTTTCGCATTGCCTTTTCTGCCAAACATTTTCAGCTTTCCACACAACCAACCACTGGTTTACACAAAATAAAGGGCGGATGGGAGAGGGGCTTTAACTTAGGGTTGTCGGTTTCAAACCAAACCAATTGAAACCAAAGGCCGACATTTTTAGTTAACCGAAAACCGACAGCCCTAACTTTATCATAAAATTGTGTGAATTCATTATTTGAGAATTATTTTTAAGGGACGTCGTGTAACAGTGAAATCTTGCATGTTTAATTATTTAAATCTATTAAATAATAAAGGATACATATTAACTCGCCACTTTTGTTCTAACTAGCTACTCTTCTTCAATAAGTTCTAATGATTTTATGAAAATTCGTTTTGGATCTCGTCTTCTAAAATTTTGAGCCAATGGCATGATGTAATTGTAATGACTTTTTAAATTTTTTAATCTCAACATTGAAGTGACAAAGGGTAGCGCATTGGAATAAAAAAGTGGCGAATCGGAATAAATCATCCATTTATTTTGTCTAACAAAGGCATATTTAGCCGGGAAAATGCTCGGCATGTTGCCAACCTCACCAACCATTGTTGGAATGATGCTTCTGCTGTTGATGGTGCATCAACCGCATTGTGCAGCTGATGATGACCGTATGGACTAACAAATAAAAGTGTAATCACACTCCCGGAATTCCAAATTTTTTCGGTCAGCAATTCCAGATGTCTTAGGAAATAATATCCGGGATTTACACTTTTTTATTTTCTTGAGCAACCTTTTACCGATTTTTAACATTCCCGGTACGGATTTGATAAAAATAAAGGGTCGGAATTCATTCTCATGCATCTTCTATTACACAGCTGTGGAAATAATGCGCGAATTCACTGTGGAGTATAACATTCTGAGTGGGCCCGCGTATGACGTTTTGGAACACTTGTCCGTGATCAGCGAAAAAGCCAAATTTTTCATGAAACTGTCGGGCCCAGTCGGCAGCATCATAGCAGCATGTGTTGAAACGGCATTCCCTGTGAGCGCTTTATTTTTACGTAAAAGTAACGGCGGATGTTTTTTTGTAGCCTGAGGATCCAATGATGCGGGCCCTTGCGATTTATCATCAAAAAATTGAGCGCAGATTTGTGGAACAAAATGGATTGATAAACAGTGCAATAAACAAAATATTGAGTGGAATACAAATGGACCAATACAACACTGTACCAATTTTAATTTAAGCAAAAAAAGCGTTTCCAGTTCCCAGTGGCACGGGAAACCTCATGGATTATCTTTTTTCAAAATCAATTTGAAAAAGCTTGACTAGCTAAGTTAAAATTTTTATTTAAAGTTTCACTAATTACCAAAGCGGTACAAAGCTTTTACATAATGTATAAATTTGTGTATTTAGTTGAATTTCAAAAAAGATACGCACTGAGGTTACTTGCGTGTGCCTTTAAATTGATTTGATTTAACGCTTAGAATAATCATTTTTTTCGCGTTGTAGAACGTGCATGTTCCCATGCGCCAACTCCAGTATCTGTTCAATCTTCTGACAGATCCAAATGAGGATCGAAAAATATGGAAAAGCGAATTTGTGTCCGCGTGCAACCAGAACACCCAATCACCGATACAGTTATTACAGGTAGATTTCAAAGGATATTTTATTCTTTTATAGCCTTGAATTGGAAATTTAGAATTTTATTTAATTTTGTAAATAAACGTGTTCATTCCTTGGTCATACTTTGTTTAACAGATTTTGTAAACTATTTAAGACTAATTAGAAAAAATTCGAAAAACACTAAAACAATATAAATTTACAAAATTAACTAGTGAACCAATGGCACCATATGCTATATTCCGAAAGTTCAATTTCCAAAATTTACCGGTAAAATCCGGAATTTACCGATTTTCAAAATCTACCGTAACATATATATTGATTTTACAGTATATCGACGAAAAAATGGTTTCGCAATGCAAGAAACATCACCCTTCCCAGCAAATTCGGCGTATCATGGCCGATGTTCGTGAAATTTTTTCGGAGCTTGGCACGGAGGAGACATATGGGCAAAAATTGACGCGCTCGTCTTATTTTATGAATTTTTATTTGAGTACGTTTTATTTTAACTTTTTAAGGTATTAACGGAGCGTTTGTTAATTCCAAAAATATGCCTTTTCTTTTTTTATTTGCTTATTAAACAATTATAATAATAATACTTTAATAATTATGAAATCGTAAATGCGCAGACCATTGAAGAATTACTATTTCCAGTTGTTATGGAAGCTTTCTACTTCTTAAGTGATGCGCAAAAGGCGGCAGAGCTTTCTTCCAAGCTCAAGACGGGTAGATTTTCATTGCCCATACTTTTATTTTTTAACTCATCAAAGCAATAATTTTATAAATTTGGTAAAATATTGGTCAATGCACAAAAGTTGCAGTTATGATAAAACAAAATTGTGAATCCAAAGCCCCAGAATCAGCTTTGTTTTTATTAGGAGCATTAATATTTTTGATTTCCTTAACTTAAACCGATTTCAACAGAAAGTAATCCACCGACAGACTCATTGTGTAATTATTTTTGCAATTTTAGTCATGGTTCAAAGAAGAAACGCAAATTTCACTGAGTTCCAAACAATAAACGCAATCACCAAAATCTTCAACAAATCGGAAATAAGACAACCATTTGACACGTGAGTTGTAGAATTTGATTTTCAAAGTGATTGTTTTTAATGTGAAAATTACAGCTGCTACCTTCAAACAACATACGAGGCAAATGATTTGCGAAGACGTCCTTTGCTCAGACTTGCCGAAATCATTAAGCATGATACAGTCAAACTCGTAAGATAAAATATAAATAAACATAATATTTCCCACTTTTTGAAAAACGCTATTAAAGTAGCTGACATTTGAGTTTATATTGAAAAATCCTTAAGAACAATAATTTAGAATATTAGTAAAAATATTTAATTATTATTCCACTAGGCAACAATTGGAAGTCTCTGCGCGAACCTGACAAATGAAAAACAGCCAAGAGTCACGGAGGCCAAATTGAAACAAATCGGAGAGCTTATGAGTGGGATCACTGCGAATGTTTCGGAATGGATACAAAATGAATTGGCAAGTTATATCTGGCTAACATAACCCAAAGGGTGCGGTTTGCGAATGCGATTCCCGACATTTTTCGTGTCGGAGTTCTGATTTCTAGAGATCGGACCCGGACTATCAGGATCTGGTTGGACGGAGTCCGGGTTTTTTTGCTAAACCCCGGGTAATCCGGGTCCAGATTCAGACTGCAGCACTCGGATTAACCAAAATTGAAAATAACAGTCCTAAAGATGGTGTCACCGAGTTACAAAATTCAACTTTTGGACCGAATTTGAAATTTTAGTGCAGGTCGCCAAATTTTAAAATATTTGCCGTTTGTTTTTGAATTTTCTTGACAAAGTGAAAATTAGCGCGGAGCACATGTATTTTGAAAAATTTTTTGTGTTAAATTCCAAAAATTTTTCCGTTCCCGGGGTTTTCGTTAAAATTCGACGAGATTTTTACGGAAACAGGAAAACCACGATATTCCGTTCAAGATTCCCGTGCCGGTTAATTTGAAATGTATTTTATTGTAACGAGCTCTACGAAAATTTTTATGAATTTTTATTCATTTGCATTTTTTCAGAAAAACGCATGGCCAGAAGACATCATTGGGAAAGCTAAAAGCGCGATCGGGCTCAGCGACATAACCGATCCATACGCCTATAACTCAACTGCAAAAAAAATTGAAGCCCGTGTTAGTTCAATGGGAGTGCCCGGGTTAGTAGCTAAAAAGTTAGAAAAACCCTTATAACTAATTCTTTCTAAAATTTTTATTTTCGATTAAATTGCATGTAATAATTTTTTCTTAATAATTATAATAAAAAGTTTAAAAAAATTTTCGCAAAACTTTATTTTTTTAATGCATTTAGTTTGTTTTCTGACTTTGGTAAAATCCTTTCAAAGTTGACATAAAAATCAAATTGCAAAAATAAATAAATTTCAAATACATATCTACTCAATTTGCCTAGTAATAATTGTTTTGTTTACATATTTAAAAGCTAAATTTAGTTTGATCTACCAAGTGCTGGTGTCTCTCGATTGGGATTATCTTAGAAACTTCTACTACGGCTGCCGCATGCCCAATTATTGCACCGTTGTGAAGGGATACCACAAAATCAACTTTGCAATTTTCCGACATGGTGAAAAAAATATTTACCGCAACGAAAGGTCCAAAGAATGGTACGCCAAAGTGAACGACACGATTTCGGCAGTAATTGCGTACGTGACAAATGTCTTGAAATTAATATTGACAAATTGCGATTTTTGAAAGAAATCCCGTTTTTTCTCTTCCATTTCTGGCTTTTGTCCCATTTCCTGCCATTTATTCCCAATTTTTGTTTTTAGATCAAATGCGAAAATTGACGACTTAGGAACACTTGTCGAAGAAATCGAGGCGGTTTGTTGCAGTTTGCTGTCCGACCATCTGTACAACGGATTTGTACTGTTGCACCAAAGCTGTTTTTTGGCCAAAGACTGTGATCTGTCCACGGGCGCAGCATTTTCCAAAGACTTCGGAGTCGATGCGTACAGTTTTTTAAATGTCTACGTCCATTATTGGTTCCCATTAACCAATGATGAGAACTACAAATTATTTTTGATTTTATAAGAAGTTTGCTAATTGTAGCATCTGTGTTGAAGTGCTAAATTATACCATTTTAAGGAAGTTTTTTGACAAATTTACTGGGATGATTCATAAGAGGGAATCTTTTACGTTTTTTGGTTCTGATGTCGTCTGGTCAGAACCCTAGATGGGCTACAATTAACATTAAGCTCCCATTATGCCCCACTCAAATCTTGGCTAAAATTTATTATTTCATCTTACGTTGATTTAGCAGCTCTATTTTTATTGTTTAAAACAAAAAAAGTATTTAGTAGTCATTTGGCTCATTAGTTTTCAACATTCTCTCACCTATTTTATCACTCTTCTGTTTCGTTCAATATGTATTTGAGTGGCAAAAGAAACGTTTTGAAATTCTCCAATTATTTTCATTAAAGCTAAATGAATTATTTATTATAATTTTAAATCCGTAATATTTTGTCTGATTAATTACTCTATCTCTTCCTTAACGATTGCCGAAAGCAATCCCACAGTGGCGGAAAGTTTGCGGGCAGCAACAGACAGACCCCGCATGGGAAGTGGCACAGCACGCGCAGATGGGGGCGGTTAAGCACTGGCGGAACACACCGACTCATTACCCGCTGACAAATGAGTTGGCCGCTGCAACGGACAAAATGGTGACCGAGACGGTGAAGCTGAACAACTTCTTCCAGCTGGGCAAGTACACGTCAATAAGTTTTATTGTGTTTTTACTGTGATGTTAATTTTATATGTTTTCCATTTTCGAATCAATTTTTAGCACGCTTTTTGAAAGTTTTGCTGTATTTATCGCAAAAAATAAGTTTAAATTTAGGAATTTCTTAATAATTTATTTTTTGAGTGTGCTTGCTGGCCGAACTGCTTGCTCATCCTGGTCCAGGAAGGGTAAAATAAATTTTCAAAAATAGTATCAAAATTCGAAAAAACATTTTAGATGGGCAACATGCTGTACAGGACTAATGCGGGTGCTGCGCCAACACCGGTCTCATGCGGTCAACACACTTTCCGGATGCCAAAAAACGAATTTGCGATGCAAAGCGTAGGCCGATTTTTTGGCGGTCGGGAAATGTGCGTTAAACTAGAGACCAACCGATGTGCTTTAAAATAAAATATTCGTGATTTTTTTAGAAAAACTTCGTTGTCTTTCAGAAGCCATTAAAATTTTAAACAAAATAAAATTAAAAAAAATATGAACTGCACTCAGCAGAACATTGTCTGGAACGCTTAATTTCGTTTAATCAATGTCGAATTTGATTATCACTGGTACATTTGATTGATAAATACAAATTTTTTACCGAATTTTAGCGGGGCACCGATGGACAAGCAGCCATTTCTTATCACGTGCCTTATATTTTTATTTGGACTACCGTACTTTCTGAGATACTGTAAACTGCACATTTTCTTTTCCCTGGTTACTGTACTTTGGTATGATCGGTGATCATTTCGGTTCCTTGCTGTTTGGCTTCTTGTCCGACTCTCAAGTCATTTTATGCGTAAAACACTTCAAAATTCAACAATCTTTATTAATTTTGCTCTCACAATTGTAAATGTATTACTTTTTACGTTTTTCAAAAATTTTATAAAAATATCAAATAAAAATTTTTAGGAAAAATGTCCATCTTTGGGGGGTGGATTTTTGGTTAAAGGAAAATGTCATTTTTTAGGGGTGCTTTTTGGTTTAAAAATTTTTTTGATTTTTTAATGCATTTTTCCTAAGAAATTTTTAGGAAAAGTACCTGAAATATTGAATTTCTTTCAAGAATTTTTGGAAAAATGCCTAAAAATTTTATTTTTTTGATCTCACAAAAATATAAACAAAGAAATTTTATATGTCAATATCGTAGATGGTCAGGAATGATCAATCTCTAACTTTTAAGTTGTTTCAAAAAAAATTTTAATTATTTGCCCGGTATTCGGATTTTTTTTCAAAATCCGGGCTAAAGCCCGGTATTCGCCCGGAAAAGCCCGCCCGGACGAAAAACCGAAAAATATTCGCCCGGAAAAGCCCGCCCGGCCCTTTTTGGGGTGCCCGAAAAAAAGCCCGCCCGGCCCCAGACCGATTATCCAAACTCTACAGGACAAAAACGTCTACGACAAATTTGGAGACGTTTGTCAATTGCTGGTTGATTTTTTTATTGTTTTTGACCAACATTGGGCCAAGCCAGTTTTTTTTGTGGGTCGCTGAATCGACAGAATGTACAGTTACTGCTCGAATTTGGAAAAGTAAATTCCGGGCGCCGATTCGTGTAAGGGCAGAGCAATGAATGCGTTTTGGCTGATCACCTCAAATGTGTTCCTGGGTTTTTTACAAATCATTATTTTTCTCTATTTTTATCCAGTAGACGGGACCGCTTTTAAACCGGTACTTTTTTTTGATCTCCGAATCCTCCAAAATCCAGGTCTTGATCTACTTTAACTTTGTAAAAGTGCAAGTGTCAATTTGTGCGAGACTGATTCGGCTGTTATTCATATTTTTTTTTTGATCAACTATTTTAATGGAATTTAATCGTATAAGTGTTACTGTATATCAAAATCAAACTTGGCTAAGGTTCGGCCAGAAAATTTCCATTTATTTAAAAATAAAATTCTGACGTGTAGTGTGTGCGACTGCTCAGCAAGTGGGCAAACGTAAAATCATTTTATTTTTTGGAAAGCTAAACTCTGGAATCAAGTTTAGGAATTCACATGTCAATGACTTGGAAATTTTTTAAGCATAAATTGGACATAGCATAAAATTCGGCAAAAACAATTATTTCTAGATATTTCATAAACACTCATTTTTCGGACTGCCATCGACTATAATCGCCGAAGTATCTGGATCACATTACAGGTTGGAGCACTCGATTGGAGGCAACGGCGCATTCTTAAATAAATTTCGTTAATTTATTTTTAAATCAATTTTATATCGATAAAACTTGATAAAAGTTGCTAAAACTTACGCATTCCTTCTCACTTAAGTCTTTGGGCATGCATATCCAAAAAGTGAACTAAATTTGTTGTTTTTCCTTACATTGATTTCACATAAAAACTGTTACCCAGTCCGAATGTTTTCGCTGCAAACATTTGCGAGCCTTTGGCTAAATTTGTTTTAAATATATTTTTTTAATTCATATTAAGAACGTAAACACTTACACATTTTTCAATAGCCGCCTTGTCCTTCTGAAACTCGTTCAAACCCCCTTTTGGAATGCACTTTTCAAGGCTTTCCTAAAATAAACAAAAGTAAGTTCGAATTTGGCTTCTTACAAATTAATCATTCAAGATTTTCAACCTTTTAAAAATTAAAATTATTATGTAGAACGGGATAAAGACTTTTCACAAAGTGAAATTGAATTCTCCCACCAACCCCCCCCCCCCCTTTTTTTACCAAATCCGGATGACCAGCAAGGATGCAATTCTTCAACTGTACCTAAATTGTTTAATATATTTTTAGAATGTTTTGGTTAAAACTTTTACAGTTTTAGCATAAAATTGCACTTACATAGTCCGCAAGCAACGGGTTCGCCGGGTATTTTGACACCATTTCGTCTAACCAAAAAATGCTAAAAGTCTTAATGCCACGAAAAGCAAACGCGAATAAAAGGGCAAAGCGACTACGACAAATTTGGAGACGTCCATTTGTTATCGAAATTCGCAGTCTGATTATAAATATGAAATTTGAATACTTTAAAAATGAGAAAATTATAATCAAAAATTTTATTCTAATTCAGAATTTAAAATTAGGCAAAATGGAGGGCCATTCATGTTACTTTAATGTACCAAACTCAATTATAAATCAAATTTTTTTTTGAGGAGTCATAGCAAAAGTACCAGAGTTGCCCAACACATGCAAGGGTTGGGAGTTATCGAATAAGTGGCCGGCCGGGCCTTTGAAATAATTCAAGGGGAGTCCAAAATAAGGTGAGAAAAAAGGGATCAAGTCCAGGGAAGATTGAGATACGCAAAATGATTTGTTGTGAGGGGAAACCGGGTATTTATGCAGCAGATCACCCACACACAAATCAAAAATAGAATTTCCATCAAACAAATGAATAACAAACAACCCATATGGGCCTGCCATTCCACCGATCGGCTCCGCTTTTTCAATGCTAACAAATAAACGTGGTGATTGTACATTTAACCTATCTTTTAGCGTCTTACATAAAAGAATTTAATGGGGAAAAAATGATGAAGCCAATGTGTAAAATGATTCATATACAAATTTTTTTAAAAAAAGGTTTAAATGAAAATATGCGCTTAAATGGACTTTGGGTTATGTCAGGGCTGCCAACTGTACTTATTTATCAGAAATGTACTGATATTAGGAGGCAGAATATGACAAATTAAAAATGTACTGATTTGTCAGAAATGTACTGATTTCAGCTCGGCGTTTTTGACCCCAAAATCTGATATTTTGATTCCAATGTACTGATTTTGAAAAATTTTTGTTGGCAGCCCTGGTTTATGTTCTTTCTTTAATTATTATAGAGAATCCTTAATTTTGTCAGAGCTAACAAATAAGATCAGAGTCAGTTTCTTGAAAATGTTTAAATAAATTCCAGTCAGACTATAAAGCATGGGTGCAACTGTACTTTTTTTAAAGATTTGTACTTGTTTTCAGCTCGGCGTACTGGTTTTTTATTTTTTCAGGATAATTCGTAATTTTTGGAGCAATTTTCTGAACAAATTGAGTCGAAAATCATGCCGGCCCTTCCCATTCCTACAAAACGGCAAAAAAAGTACTTTTTTAGGTTGCAAATCTCTTAGCAAATTGAGTCTAAAATTCAAAAATTTTCTTGGCGGCGCCTATCGCACTGCCAACCCCCACCCCCCAGAAGTAAAGCATAATTCGCAAAAAAAATTGCATTTTTGAAAATCGAAAATCGGCAAAAATTTCGAAAATCCATAGGAGAAGCTACATTTCAAACCCCGAATGTTGAGAAAATTGTTGGTGACGTGAAATATGATAACATACACATTTTATGCGGAAAAATAAAGATTTAGACCCCTATTTTCCGTCGACAAAATATCATGTGCCGAAAGAAATGAATCAATGTTTTTCAAGGATTTATTATTGCAAGAAATTTAAAAGACGCTTATTTTCATCTTAATTAAACATTGTTGGCAAAAAAAAAAGACTTCAAAAAAAATTTTAATTTCGTTTCGTTTTTTTCGTGTTTCGTGACTTTTTGGCGTTTCGTGTTTTGTTTCGTAGAAAAAATTTTTTCTTTTTCGTGTTTTGTTTAGTTTCGTAAAATTTTTGCTGTTTCGTTTCGTAAAATGAAATTTAACTTTTTTCGTTTCGTTTTCGTTTCACAAATTTAAAAAAATAATTTTTTTGTTTCGTTTTGTCAGAAAAAAATTTTGAGTTTCGCCCAGCTCTGCCCCCAATTCACACCTCACACAAAAATGGCAGTTATTTAAAGTTTGATATTCGAAACGTTAGAAGACTTGAGCTGATTTTATGTTTTATTAAGATCTAAAATTGAGCAAATTTTGGGCTTCTTTCCATTGGCACTTTGGCCAGTCAGCACTTTCTTATTTTTGTCACTTTTTCCTCTTACCGCTTTTGCGGGTCGGTGCTGAGAAATTTTTGAATTTTTGATGGAATTCGTTAAGAAAATTGATTTAAAATTATTTTTGGTTGGCGGCCCGAGACCATCTTCAACCCTTCCTCCCGAAAACATGTTCTTGCGCGAGGAAATTCCTCCTGAGGAGCTATTCTTGCCTACTGATGAGTGTTCCCTTCCCTCGAGGCGGCGTTTTAGGCCCACAAACATGCAGATCATATCCAATTTAATCGATACCAAAATTAACACCTCAATTACCGTAAAGGCACGTTCTGGGTACTTTTCCGTTATGGCGCCACACATTTAAAGGGCATAGTGCGTTCAGTTCATTTTTTTATTAAAGGTTTTATAGAATTTTTTAATTCCTTTTTTTGCTTGTTAGAATTTGGAACGATTTTAAGCTATATGTCAGCCCAGTGTTTATCGATAGGAATGTTGTTGGTATCATTGGATAAAGGAATCTAAGGGCATTTAATTCATGTATTATTTATTTGCATAGCTGCAGAGGTTGCAAAGTATCAGGCTTTTAAATAAAATTAAAAATTTTGAAATAAAAACATTACTTTTATTTGGATGCATATAACTCAGTATAAAGTGCATGAAATAGAGAGAGCTTAACATTCTGCATATTTTTGGGCCTAAAACGTCGGCCGCACTTCGGGGCGGATCAGTCCAGTGTTGAAAGTCTACATATTTGGGACGCAAAGGTTGGGTGGTAGATTAAAAAAATCCAATTTATTAAAAGTCGTCAGTTTTATGCAACTGTATAAGTCAGGGGCGACCCTAAATTTTTCGCGAATCTTGATTTTTCTTTGGCGCCGCGCGGGATGAAGCCAACGCCGTTTCGCCCTCGGGGGATGACCAGACTGCGCGGTACGTTGCGGACTGAAGTCCCTGCGCAACGTGCCGTACTCTCGCGCAAATCGGATTCAAAAGACTGGCCAATGTTGTGCGGGTCGTGCCCCATGGATGACTTCCAGCCACTGCCAAAGTGCCGACAATATTAAATGGATGTTCTAAAATCCTGTCATCTTCTGTTGAACTTCAATTCGTGGAACCGGTAGCCGATCCAGAGCAAGAATTTTGCTAGCCCTTCCGTCACATGAAGGCAGGAACCGGGGCCGTAGTTGAACGCTTTGTCCAACTGTTGAGGCAGCGAGTGCAGAAGACGGCGTTTGATGTCCCACACCAAACTCCTCCAATGAAACGCGCAGACATTTCTGAAATTTTTGGAGATTTTAGGCCTAAATTTTGATTTTATGAAGAGGTTATTTATTGAAAAAATCAATGGCCACACTTTGTAAATCCCACCCAATCAGCAGATGGTTGTGGGCCATGCGAAAAAACTCCGGAAATTAGACAAAAAATTTCTTTTAGCGAAGGCAATTTGCGGCAACTTTTTACGAAATTGCGGGAGGCGCAATTGATTGAGTTTGTTTTTTGATTAAGGTGAGGCAGGTCCAATTTTTCAAATTTTACCGGAAAAATTAACTTAAAAAATATTATATCAGAGTTTTTAATCGTAAATAATTTTGGCGACCATGTGCCGGTGCCGTTGGCCAAGTGTCATGGCCCCATAGTGCTCAGCGAGTCGTTCGCGGTGCCGTTATGCAGAGAGAGAGGGAAAGGCACTGCCGGGACAAAAGAAGGGAAATTGCATTTTTGCCATCTGTAAATCAGTTTTGAGAAACTTGGAATTTGATCAGTCAATATATCTTTTACCCCAGGCAATTTAACCGTTTTAATGTCATTGCTTGGCCAAATAAATTACAAATATATGTCGCATTTAAATCCAAAAAGTGGTATACTCAACTTTTAAATATTTTTTGAGCACCTTCTAAAAATTTCCTTCATTCCAAAAATCCGATCTTTAGGGGTGTATTTTTCCCAAAATTTCGGGTAATTTACCCGAACCCGAAACACGAACCAGAACCCCAAAAAACCCGAAATTTCGGGTCTTACCCGAACCCGAACCCGAGATTTCGCCCATCCCTGATTGGGACAACCAATTAACACAGTTAGATTAAGCATTTTTACACATTTTTCTTTAAAAACTCTTGGGGAGTGGAGAGAACAGAACGTGGTACTTTTCCGTTATGGCGCCACACATTCAAATTAAAAAAAAGATCCCCCAAATCTGCTGAAAACATCATATATGGGGTTTTCAAGGGTGCTGATCACGAATCTGACAATATTTTTTAGATCTGACAACATCTAAGATTTTAAAAATCGATGATTTTTGATTTTTTTGTTCACCATTAAGAACTCCCAAAACAGCGTTTATAGGTTTGAAAAATCATAGCAGGGACCCTTTTGGATCAAAGTTCGTTAGGCTTAGGCCTAAGCCACCCTTGCTCGGGCGCGTTATTGTGGAATTGCAAATGGAACAACTAGCTTCTGAACGTGCAAAATTTGGCCTTAGAATCTGAAATTTGAAAAATTAAGCTTGCCTCACTTTACTCAAAAAACGGACGCAGGCAATTGCGCCTCCCGCAATTTTGTAAAAAGTTGCAGCAAATTGGCTATGCTAAAAGCAAGTCTAATTAAAAAAGCCTCAGGCGACGTTTGGGCGTGTTAATTGCACTAATTCGCCTTAATTCGGCCAAGGTCGAGCAAAGTTGTCACCTAAATTTGGGTCTAAAAGTCTTTAAAAATTTCAGAAATGTCTGCGCGCGGACATCAAACGCCGTCTTCTGCACTCGCTGCCTCAACAGTTGGACAAAGCGTTCAACTACGGCCCCGGTTCCTGCCTTCATGTGACGGAAGGGCTAGCAAAATTCTTGCTCTGGATCGGCTACCGGTTCCACGAATTGAAGTTCAACAGAAGATGACAGGATTTTAGAAACATCCATTTAATATTGTCGGCACTTTGGCAGTGGCTGGAAGTCATCCATGGGGCACGACCCGCACAACATTGGCCAGTCTTTTGAATCCGATTTGCGCGAGAGTACGGCACGTTGCGCAGGGACTTCAGTCCGCAACGTCCCGCGCATTCTGGTCATCCCCCGACGGCGAAACGGCGTTGGCTTCATCCTGCGCGGCGCCAAAGAAAAATCAAGATTCGCGAAAAATTTAGGGTCGCCCCTGACTTATTCAGTTGCATAAAACTGACGACTTTTAATAAATTGGATTTTTTTAATCTACCACCCAACCTTTGCGTCCCAAATATGTAGACTTTCAACACTGGACTGATCCGCCCCGAAGTGCGGGCGACGTTTTAGGCCCAAAAATATGCAGAATGTTAAGCTCTCTCTATTTCATGCACTTTATACTGAGTTATATGCATCCAAATAAAAGTAATGTTTTTATTTCAAAATTTTTAATTTTATTTAAAAGCCTGATACTTTGCAACCTCTGCAGCTATGCAAATAAATAATACATGAATTAAATGCCCTTAGATTCCTTTATCCAATGATACCAACAACATTCCTATCGATAAACACTGGGCTGACATATAGCTTAAAATCTTTCCAAATTCTAACAAGCAAAAAAAGGAATTAAAAAATTCTATAAAACCTTTAATAAAAAAATGAACTGAACGCTCTATGTCCATTTATAAATCATTTTAATGCCAATTTTGCAACAGACTAACATTTTGATTAACAATTTTGCAACATGTCGAACATTTTTTTCCTTGGGCTTATTCTTTATTCTTCTTTGGGTGCTTCTTCACTTGCTTCAAGCAGCGCGACCTCTTCAGTCTCTGCAGGTAGTGTTCCTTCTGGGGCCCCAAAGGCATGGGCTGTAACTCCTCAAAGTTCATGGGGCTTAAGCTCTCAAGGTCCATGGGAAGGGGCTCATTGGGCATTCCCGGCCCCTCTTCATTGGCCAAAATATTAAGTGGTTCGTCCCAATACAGCGGCACCTGCCAGCCAGGGGGTGCCCAGCTCCATAAAGGGTCCTTTCCTTCGTTGTTTAACCCCCCCAGCATATTTTTTGCTCTTCTTAGTGGGTGGTTCATTCTCATATCCCGCACCTCCCTTTATGCACCCCCTTTTCCCCGCAACGCACTCCACCTCTTTATCCTCTTCGCCCCATTGTCCGCGTCCTCCTTCTCCTCTTCGTCCTCCTCCTCATCTTCGTCCTCCTCCTTCTCTTCGTCCTCCTCTTCATTTTCGTCCTCCTCCTCCTCTTTGTCCTCCTCTTCATTTTCGTCCTCCTCCTCCTCCTCCTCTTTGCCCTCCTCTTCATCTTCGTCCTCGTCCTCATCTTCGTCCTCCTCCTCTTTGTCTTTACCGCCGCCCTGCTCCCCATTCCCCAAATCCCCCATCGCTTTATCGCGCTGCTCGTTGTCGTCCTCGTCACCGCATCCAAAGCATTCTCCTGCACCCACTACGGCAGTAAGGCTCAAAGCGCCTGGGCTGTCAGGCCACGCTCTCCCTAAATAAAAAGTTCACAAATAGGCCTTTTAGAGCCTTGGGGTTAGGGTGCCGCTCGCCCGAGATTAGGGGCCCGGCCCCGAGGGGGTGCTCGATTGTGTCGGAGACATTGCAAGCAACCTTTTGGTAGCCCCCCAAAATCAACCGTAAACTAATGCTTGGGGCTTTAGAACAAAATGACGTACCATCAGCATCAATCATTGCAGCCGGCAGTCCTGTAGGGGAGCCAATTCTCTTTGTTCTCACTGTTATCGGTGTAATTCATGGGGCCCAGAGAACCTATAATTGGAAAGTTTAAAAAAGGCCTCCCTATGGCACTTATTCACAGTTAACGCCATTCGAATAGTCAGGGCCCAAAACAATTGGCTGCAAGGAAGGGGATGTCTGGCTGAACGGCCAATGCCAAAACGGCCATTAACCTTATTGAGAGCCGCAAAGCAACGCCCAAGGCAAACTTGCGGCACCCAAAAAACATGTAAATGTCGGCGGTGAAAAAATCATGCAAAGAAATAGACAAAGAAATGACTGAAAGATCGGTGTAAATGTTCGCACAATAAACAAGGAAAAAAGAATTTGGATGTTTGAAATTGATGCTTACTTTGCACGAATGAAAACACCAATTTAAACCACAGCAATTGCCCCAAATACCGGAAGAATTTAACATCTAAAACCCCAAAAGCCTAATTGCGATCATCCTTACCGCAATCCGCGTTCCATAGTGTTGAGATTAATTAATATTTTATTTCCCCGCAAATCAATTTCTTCAGCCGCCTAAAACAATCGCCTTGCGGGGGGAAGTTCCCACCCCTTACGGGGCTTTTTCACAATCCTCCACCTACAGTTTAATAAAAACTTTTATCCGGATGAGCAGGCATAAAGAAATCCGTGGTAATTCCGTCAATTTTCTTTCCAGGGGCCGGTTAATAAAAAAATGTTTTTATTATATTTATTATTCCCATTATTCCAACACTGTGCCGCCACATCCTGCATCAAATTCCTCTACTCACATATAGAGGGCAACAACACTTGTTACCGCCCGTGAAGCATACGGGGCGTTGTGAAATGTCTGTATGCCCCACTAGCGGGGACCGGGCCGTCCTGTTTTGCCCCTTGGGGGAAACAACTTCGCCCCTGGCTCCAACAACTTCAACAACTTACTCCTCTTTCCTCCATCGGCTCCAACAACTTCACCCCACTATCCCTCATCGCCCCTTACAATCGAGCCCAGAAACCTCCCCGGGCCCCACAACTTCTGGACCCACGCCCCTACGGGAACGAACAACTTCGGGCGCCATTTCTGCAGATCCCCTTCTTCAGGTTGAGGCTCCAGAAGGGCTTGCAGCGAGACAAAGAAAGTGAGCGTTGAACATTTTGAAAATTAAAAAGAATAAATGGATTATGCTTTGTGGCACTTTTTAGCGAGACAAAGAAATTGAGCAAACAAAAATACGTTGAAATGACTCACCGACTAGTTCACCTCCGTCCGCAATAAGATCGCCAGCTCCTCCAAACGACGCCGATCCGCTGAAATCGGAGGATTAAATTGAACCAAAAACTAATTTTCGAATTTAATTGTTGGCATAGCGATTCTTCAATGTTTGTTATGCCCACCTTTGCTCAACGGGTTGGCGCCTTTGACCTCTTCAAACTGGCTCTGCTTCACTTTTTGCCTGGTGAGCAGCTTTAAGTCCAACTCGCGCGACCCTTTGTACACGTTGACAAAGCCGTTCCATCGCCATTCCAGCCGCCATTTCCGGTCACCGACAACCTGTGGAATAAAAATAGGAAAAACCCCCCGGCTTTTTCCTGAACCTAACAAGCCACACCTTCGTATTCTGGCCAACAATTCGGCACGGCTGTTCTTCTCTACAACTGAGTCGCCTCTTGCCGGACATGGAATGTACCTGCTGATCGGCTCGAACAGGCGCAACTAAATTTAGGAAAATAATATTAACATTTGATAGATTAAATTTAATTAATTTTTTTCAAAAGTGCGCCACAGCTCAACGATGCACCCCACGGTGTCCTTGTTTGAGCGAGTTTTCTCAAAAATCACAGCCAAATGGAGTCTGTACGCGCTCGTTGCGGAGCCGGGCCGACAAGAAGAGCACTTAAACCACCGCCGTCGTCGTCCGCCGCAAAGGCGGCACCGACAAACGGCCATCGATTCATTATCCGCCAACTTGTTTCCCACGTACGACTCGTTCTCGAATTCGTGAGCCGAGATTCTAAACGATCAAAATGTAACCGTAGGACCCAAAAACCCATATCAATCATTAAATGACTAAAAAAACTTTAAAAAAACTTTTTTTTGACCAATTGTTCGATTTGGGTTCGCCGTAAGCAAAATCGGAGCTTGTATACGTGTTTGCGCACAAGTTTTGTACGATTATTGAGCTTTATTGCCGTTCTAATCAGGGAAACGAGTCTAAAAACGCAACCAAGAAAGGAAGTCCGACCATCCAGCAATATGCGATTGTCCTCACGGCAAACACGTCAGCGGCCATTGTGCACTTGCCGGTCCGGACTTTGCTGAGACAGTGAAAGTTGAGAAATGGACATCTGAGTTCATCAAAAAAACAAAATTATTACCAAAAATTTAAATCAAAAGTTTTTTCTTTTTGAGCATTTGATTAAAAAACGAAGAAAAATTGAAACCTGTCGAATCCATGCTGAAAATCCAATTAGAACAAAAAAATTACGATGCCATGAAAGCCGGTGTGCCAAGCATATTACGTAGTTGGCCTAACATCGCGCTTGGACAACCCAAAGTCGGTGACTTTCTAACAAAACAAATTTTTTGCAACAAATTTTTTCCTTGAAATAGTTTAAAATTTTATACCACATGGAGCCGCTTGACATCGCCGTCTTGACCACGGGAGACCTCCTTGCTCAAGACGTTGCGGGCCGTCAAATCGCGATGCATGATCTTGTTGGTGTGCATCAGCTTCAGCGCTTTAATTTGGGATTTTTTTTTAATTTTTTTCAAACCTTACCCAACAAAATTTCCATGGGCGCCCCCCTGTTCCGGATGGTAAAGTCCTTCAGACTGCCCGCCTCGCAGTTAAAATGTGCAACCAAAATTTAAAAATAAGCTTTTTAGTGATCGGAATGTCCCAACGGTAACGATTTTTTTTAAGGATTTAACAAATTTGATAATTAATAAAGCCGAGATTTATATTGACTAAAAAACGCTAAATTGACTTAAAATATTGACCAAAAAAACCCAAAATATTGACCAAAAACCCCAAAAGTGCCAAAATATTGTTTAAAAATGTGCAAAAACTGATCAAATCCAGTCAAATTTTGCGTAATAACCTTCAAAATTCGTCATTTTTTATTAATTTTTCTATCAATAAAAAATGTACTATTTTTCATTTGTTTTTGAAAATTTTATAAAAATATCATTTATTTTTGATAAGTGTCCTTATTTTTGACCCTTGGGTCGACACTTTGTACGAAAAAAAATTTCAATAAACCAGGACTAATTTAAAGCTTTTCCCATTTTATTTTCCCACAAAATCTCGCTCAATTAGACATTGTGTCACCCCACATTCATTCAAACACTATGTCGTTTTTTTCATAGATAACAATCGGTTAATGCTATATTTAGCCTAATCTCAAATTTTTTAAATTGTTTATTTTATATTTATACATAAAATATTTAAATTTCCAGCCAAATCTTTCTTGAGAATAAGGACATTTTTAATTTCCAAGACCGAGGGCCCATTTCCAAGGACAAATCCGATCCCTGTCTTAAAGCTAAGGTTTGAGTGATTTTGAGTCTGGAACCTATGATCCATATTTTCCCGGGGTTCTAGTTAAGTTTGTCGAATAAAGTATAAAAGAAATCAATCATCGTTTCTCAATTTCTCTTTTTTTCATTTAAAAAATAATTCCCAACAGCAAATAATTTTAAATCTTCATCTAACTTGATGCACAAAATGCCTGCCCTCTTACTTACGATAAGTACTTTCACTGATTTGATCGAATTCATTCATTCATTCATTATGAGTGAGTGAGTCAAAAAGGAAAGGAGGTTATGTGATTTTATATAAATAAATTCAACCAAATCAAAATATACATAATTTAATTTTATATGCATTTGCATACTTTTTAGTCCAATTAAGTTTCAATCAAATTATCTCCTCAAAAATATTTCTACTTCTTTCACCGAATGAAATTCGTTTCGTGCCCAAAACTGCTATTTTGCTTCTCTGACCTCCATTTTCCTTTCCTTCTCTCATCATCGATCAACTTATTGATTAAACAACGCGCAAATTCGTGCATAAAATTAGGTGCTAGGTCGTTTCCTAAATTCCGCCACTATGGGCGTTTCCTAAATCCGCCAGGGCGTTTCCTAAATCCGCCACATACACTTTATGAAGTAGTTTTAGACATTATAACTTTATTCATACCGCACTAAATCAGTTCAGAAAACCATGAAAAAGCCCGATTTTTGGCAGTTTTAGCTTATAACTTTTTTACACCGCAATAAATCAGCTAAACCTTATACCATTGGAAAGCTCTAGATGAGTGGAAAAGCATTACAGCAAATTCGAAGTGTTTTGATAAGTTTCAAAAAAGTTATAATGTAAACTGGGCAAATATCGAACTTTTTCGTGGTTTTCGGACCATAACTTTTTAAAACTTTGATTTGCCGCTTAGTTTAGTTTTACAAATAGTTTCTATAGAGCTTTCCAATGGTGTAAGGTTTAACTGATTTAGTGCTGTATGAATAAAGTTATAATGTCTAAAACTACTTGATAAAGTGTATGTGGCGGATTTAGGAAACGCCCTGGCGGATTTAGAAAACGCCCTGGCGGATTTAGGAAACGCCCATAGTGGCGGTAACTGCGGGTGGTTTCTAAGAGATTTTAATGTTATTTTTCATTTTAATTTTTTGTTTTATTGTATAAAAAAATCTTAAATATGTTATCTTATTTGTCTGGCTTTATAATATTTATTATTTTTATAGACTGCCGGACGGATAACGGATATGAAAAATCTATTTATCCGGATATCCGCTGTATATCCGCGGATATCCGGATAACCGGATATGGGATTTTAGAAGGTCACGGATACGGACGGATAACGGATATGAGATTTTAAGGGCGGAGGGATACGGATACGAAAATTCGTATCCGTGGGCACGCCTGGTTTTTTCAACACACAAATAACTCGTTCCCTTCGTTTGTTCATTTTATTCGTTCTCTTTCGCCGTCGACCCGTTTTTTTGGTTGATAACTTTTTAAACGTATAATCCACAAAAAATAAGATTTTGGGGTCCGAAATAAGAACATTTTACAAAATGTTCAAAAATGTAGTATGAACATCTTTTATCCTCATCACTAAACAAGATTCTTTTTTCTTTTAATATATGGTTTTTTCCAATATAAACCACATTGTCATCATTAAAACCTTTGTTTAGTAAATACTTGTTTGTTAATGAACCGGATAAATAACAAAAGTTTTAGGGTGCTTTTTAATCATATTTCTCTCCACCAAAAATTTTACTCAACATAACCAACACTTAAAAATGCGGTACTTTTTTTTGAAGTTTTTGGGTTCTGGGAAGGGGTCGGCGGTGCCGATAGGCGCCGCCGAGAAAATTTTTTGAAATTTCGACTCAATTTGGTGAGAAAATTGGTCCAATTCGCTTCGAAATTTTCTCATTTTGAAAATTGAATCAAAATATTATGAAAATCTTCACAAATTCGAAAAATAAGAACAAAATAAGGACGAAGGCACCAAATAAGGACAAATCTTACAAATAAGGTCATTTTTTGTTTATAAGATTGTCACCCCTCAAATAAGGACAAATCTTATAAAAAAGGACAGATGCGCAGCCTGTTTTTATTGCATTTCTTTGGTCAAAATATCTTCTATTTGTTGTTTCCAGACGCTTTTAAAAAGACAATTTTTTGAAATGCCAAAACCAAATTCTTCGGTCGGCCGTATTAAGCGTTTGCTGGACACGGGCAATGGGGCGGACGTTCACTTTTTGGTGGGGGGAGGAGACAAAAAGGAGGCAAGTGCTGAAAAATAGTGAAACATTTACTTTAATTAATATATTTATTACTTTTAATTAATTATATTTAAATGTTTATTTTGTTAAGCTTCTGGCAGACATAAAGCAATTCTGATGGCGGCCTCCGACGTTTTTGAGGCAATGTTTCCTTTTGATGCCCGAAATGTCGGTAAGCTGAGATCCAAAAAATTTTAGTGGTGAGGCGTAAGCTGAAAAAATAATTAAAATTTTTTGATAACAGATTTTTTAGACCCTTCGGAAGGGGTTAAGCCCGTGGAGGTGCCGGACGTGGAGGTGGGGGCGTTCAAGGCGATGCTCAGCTTTATTTATGTGGACGATTTGAGCGGGCTGAACGGGGGCAATGCAATCGCTGTGCTTTATGCGGGTCATAAAATTTTATGGATTTTTACATTTTCGTTTTAAATTTTTAATTTAAGCTAAAAAATATGATCTTCCTGAACTTGTCGCTTCGTGTTTGAACTTTCCCATACCGGAACTGAGCAATGTTTTTTTCGCGTTTGACGAGACTCGCTTTCTTGGAGCAGAGGTGGGCGGGGTGGGGTCAAATTGTAACTGATTTTTAATCCTAAATAAATTTAAGTTGCCTTTTTTAAACAATCATAATTAATTAATTTATTATTTCGGGCCTTTGCTCGCCGGTGTTTGGAGCACATCGATGTGAATGCGGGCGCTTTGATCCTCTCGGAAGCATTTTTGCAAATTGATCAAAGTTTATTGTGTGAAATTCTGGACCGTGACGAGTTGATGATCAGCGAAGAAATTGCAATTTGAAAAGCCGTAAGTTTATAAAAAATAAAATAAAACAAATTAAAATGATTTTAATTAGTGTTTATATTTCCTTTTGAAATAATTAGGCACTTCGCTGGGCGGACAAAAAATGCCGTCAAAATGGAAAAAAGCGTTCGGCGGCGAATAGACGCGCAATGCTCGGCCCGGCACTTTTCAAAATTCGTTTTTCGCTCATCCCTCAGAAGGATTTTACTGAGAATATTGGTACCATCCATTTGGATTTGACAATTTTGAATTTTAAAATGCCAAATATAGCTAATCTATTTTCATAATTCCGACTCAAAAATCCGGTTGAATTTTGCTTTTGACAGTTCCGTCCGGAATGTTGACACTTAACCAGATGATGAGCGTTTATGTGTACCATTCTCATCCGGGTACCGGCATGCCCGGGCTTTACCCGCTGCAATTCCCAACCAATGGACGTGCTTTTACAGGTGGTCACCCTGCCGCTTTTTAAGATACTTTTTTCATAGTTAAATCAAAACGTGCCACTTTTTATGCAATGACCTGCACAAAAGCGAAATTGTATTTAAATTGAAAAAAAAATCTTGGCCGCTTTAACTATTGGAAATAAATTATATTTTCTTAGGTCGGCTAACCCTTCAAAATTGATGGGATTCAGCGGCATGTCACAAGGACCTCACGCTTTCTGAGCCCAATCGATTGCTTGCCCAACATATTGGAGAGTATTCGGGTAAAAATTATTCTGTTAAAGTGATTTGATTAAAATGTTTATGAAAGAGTTCATAAAATTTTAAATGTTTAATGTAACTTTTTCTTTTCAGCGCAGCGCTCTGTGCTCGCCGAACGGCCAATTCCAAAGGGGAATTCTGGCATTTTCTACTACGAAGTGACCATATTGGAACAACATTAGTAAGTTAAATACATAAATTGATGAACTTCGAAATGCTTTAGAGCAGGTGTGCCAAATTTCCTTTTTTTAAAGATTTGTCCTTTATTTAGGCTACACGTCCTTTTTTGTCCATTATTTGAGTTTCTGGAGCTTTTTGAAGAATTTTTGTTTTAAATTTTGAATAATCTTTAATTTGTTAATTTGCAAGCATTTTTGAATTTTTTTTTTTTAATTTTCGCTTAAAAATGTCCAAAATGTATGTTATCTTATTTGTCTGGCTTTATAGTATTTATTATTTTTTTAGATTGCTGATGGGTTGTAAGAGATTTAATGCTATGTTATATGTTATTTTAATTTTTTGTTTTATACTAAATAAAAATCTCAAATGGATTATCTGAATCCACCGGCAGTCTGTAAAAATAATAAATATTATAAAAAACAGAAAAATAAGATAATCCATTTGAGAATTTTATTTAGTATAAAACAAAAAATTAAAATAACATATAACATAGCATTAAATCTCTTACAACCCATCAGCAATCTAAAAAAATAATAAATACTATAAAGCCAGACAAATAAGATAACATATTTGAGATTTTTTTATACAATAAAACAAAAAATTAAAATGAAAAATAACATTAAAATCTCTTAGAATCCACCGGCAGTCTGTAAAAATAATAAATATTATAAAAAACAGAAAAATAAGATAATCCATTTGAGAATTTTATTTAGTATAAAACAAAAAATTAAAATAACATATAACATAGCATTAAATCTCTTACAACCCATCAGCAATCTAAAAAAATAATAAATACTATAAAGCCAGACAAATAAGATAACATATTTGAGATTTTTTTATACAATAAAATAGGGTAGGACGGGACCGGGACCAGTACTGAAATAGTCAATTTTTCACATTTTGGTACTGAAATTTTGGTACCGGTTTTTCAAAATTCCTTTAAAATCCCCTTATAATGGTCCCGGTTTTTTATTAAACATTTTTTTTCTTGTTTTTGTCCAGTGGTCCCGGTTTTTTTTGACCGGGACCAAATTTAGTCCCGGTCCCGGTTTTTCCAAAAGTCCCGGTCGGTCCTACCCTACAATAAAACAAAAAATTAAAATGAAAAATAACATTAAAATCTCTTAGAAACCACCGGCAGTCTGTAAAAATAATAAATATTATAAAAACCAGAAAAATAAGATAATCCATTTGAGATTTGGGGGATATTTATTAAAATACGATTTTTGAACATTTTGAAACAAATTGGAAACAGAGACCATTATTTTAGTGTAAAATTGGGGTTGAACTCCCTAATCAATTTTAATTTCCTATCGACAAGTTCGTAATTTTGAAAGCCTATATTAGTGATTTTTCCATTTTTTTAAATCATTGGACAACTGAGTTCTCACTGAATGAGACACTTCAGTCCCGAGCTCATAACTTGCTTCAAAGTGTTTCTGCAACCGGATCCCAAACCGTGTCCGAAAACCGGAATTCCTGACCCAAAAATACCCGGAAAATTCAAATTTTAAAAACATTTTTAATTTTCAAATAAGTTTTTTGAGAATTCTTATTCATTTTTGAGTGGGAAGGGGGGGAGGGGGGGGGGGAGGCAGTGCCGATAGGCGCCGCCGAAAAAAATTTTAAATTTTTTACTCAATTTGTTGAGAGATTTACAACCAAAATTGGCAATCTTTGTTAAGAATTTGCAGCAAAAATTCAGAAAATGGGCGAATTTTTTTCAAAAAATTGTATTTTGCGCGCGTTTTAATTAAAATATTTGAAACTTATTAAAAATGTTTAAGAGACTAGAGACCAAATAAAAGTGAATAATGATCGCACTAAGCGGATTCGAACCCACGCGAACTGCTAACCCCGACCCCGAGTCGGGGATGGGTTCCGGGTTTTTCGGGGGCGGGACTGTCGGGGTCGGGGAAAACCCCGAAAAAAATGTCCTAAATTTGCGGGGTCGGGTTCGGGGTGACAACCCTAGTTAGAGGTGTAATATCGCGCGATATAGCACGAAATGCGATTGGCGATTATAGCATATGGATAGCGATATGCGATTGGCGATAAACCCATTTTCTAATGTGATAGCGATATGCCCAAAAACGCGATAAATGCGATATATATCGCGCGATAGCGATTCCCATCCCTGGTGTGAATGATTAAAGCAGGGGTGTGCACGGATACGAATTTTTGTATCCGTATCCGTCCGTCCTCAAAATCTCATATCCGTTATCCGTCCGTATCCGTGACCTTCCAAAATCCCATATTCGGATATCCGTCCGCGGATATCCGTATTATTTCAAAATCACTAGAGTTTTCTCCAAAGTTCGAAAAAATGATTTTTCAAAGCAAATTTTTTCCGAAGCGTTATTGTCTGATTAAAATAAAATCGAAACTGATATGAATTGAGCTTTTGGACGATTTTTTTTAGCATAAGTCTTTGAAGATTCAATTTTTTCTTTCGGCGGCGCCATGTCTGATTTTTTTTTCTTCAAAAAGTTGTAATAATACTAAAAAAGAAGAGTTAAAGCAGGGTTGCGATTCGTACTTGGATGCCAAGTACAGTACTTGGAAATGGACCCTCGTACTTACAAATTTAAAAGCGTACTTATTTCCAAGAATGTACTTGGAAAATGAGAATTTGGCGTGAGTGTTGAAATTTAGGGATTTTAATTAATTTCGAAACGGAGCAGAAAAATCTCCTAAACATTTTCCCCCCTCTCCCATTCCTTAAAAATGCTTTAAAAATTACCATTCTTAAGGAATTTGATTACAAATTACTTAACAAATTAAGTCTGAAATAGCAAATTTCCTCGGCGGCGCCTATCGGCACCGCCGACCCCCACCCCCTCGTAAACAGAATCCGCAAAACAAAAATTGATTTTTTTCGAATCGGCAAAATTTTAGCGCAGTTTTCTTAACAAAAAAATGTTCAAATTATAAAAAATGTTGCCGCGGCGCCTGTCGGCGCCGCGGACTCACCAACAACAAAATCGAAGACTAGATAAGGCTCCGGTTTCAGGTAAAACGAAAAATTTTCTCCAAAATTGATTTTGGAGAAAATTTTTGAGTGTACTTGGATTTCGGAAAATTAGTCCGTTATGTACTTGGAAATCAACACGTGTGTACTTGGGGATTGTCTTTACCCGATCGCAACCCTGAGTTAAAGTAATACCAAGGGAGGGTAAAGAACCATCGACCCAAAGTAGCATCACCCTAAAACTTTAACCAAGATTCCGAAAAACCATATCCGTTATCCGTCCGTATCCGGATATATCCGCGGATATCCGGATGTCCGTGCACACGCCTGGATTAAAGCATGAATCAGTGGGATGTGATTGCTTTTTTGAAAGGTTTTCTGAGCGATAATTTTTTGTTTTTCGACTAAGAATCAATAAAAAAGCTAATTTATTAAATTAAAAGAATAAAATGAATTTTCACTCGCGGAGGTACATTTTTTGAAAAACATTACTCGTGTTGTTCTGAAACGATGGATACCATATCCAAATCAAAATCCTGTAAACAATAAAATGTTTTAGCACATATTTAGGCATTTTTCAAAAATTCCTTATGAAAAATGAAATAAAAACGAAAAATACACTCCTAAGGATCGACTTTTTAAAAATTTTCAAAAAATGTACCCCTAAAAATTGACTTTTTCACGACTAAAAATTCTGCCACCAAAAAATGAAAACTTGCTTTTAAATTAGATGAAATAATTAATGTTGTTTAGAAAATTTTTCTAATGCCTTTAATTTACATATAAAAATTTTTATTTTTATTTTTACTTCAATTAGGACCATTTCTTGAAAGTTGATTAAATTTTTAAAAATGTTATGAATAAACTGACTAGATTTTGGCAATTTTTGATATGTGTTATAGGTACGCGTGAATTTTTTACATTTTTTTTATCTATTTAATCTCCAACAATTTTGAATTTTTTGATATTTTTCAATTAAATAACATGCTTTCACACTATTAAAAACAATTTTTATATGAATTTTAAAAAAGGGTTCCAGCCCACCCCACTATTGTTTTTGGCCAACTTTGATTTTACGCAATTTTTTGGATAAAAATATTTCCCAAACTTTTGACCAAAAGGGGCCCGCCCCCCTATGGTTTTTCAAAATTTAAACCGGTTCAAAAATCGGTTTAAATGCTCGTCCCAATAAAATTTTGATTGTTCTATCGATTTCAGCACCTTAGAACAGCTATTAAAGTGGTTCTGATGTTTAGATTTAAAACAATGAAATTAAACAATGCATCAACAATTTGTGCGCCTTTCCTTTTTATGACATTTTTTGCCGTTTTAACGTGCCTTTTTATTGATCATGTTTTTTCATTTATTTTTTATTTTTAAAAAAATTAAAAGTCGACAGACAAAAAAAAACTTCTTTTTATAGAATGAAACAATTGGTATAATCGGTTATATCTGCAGTCAGTTTGCTTTCTAGTTTACGATTCTTCCGGGCCTAAGAAGAGTAAAGGCAGGGTCCAGCCATTGATCAGGCTAGCTCCGATCACACCAATTTTGATACCGGGATCGGGGCCTACAGACTACCTATGTTGCTACCATAATAAACAAAAAGCGCTGAGTAAAACGATCAAAACCGACTGCAATAATTATTAAGTGGAAAGCAGTGAAAATTGGCAAAAAGGAAAATTCATTAAATGAAAAAGCTTGTCAAATTGTGGCATGGAGTTGTGGTACAAAACAACTGTGGCAAGCCCAAACACGTGACAAAATGCCAACCAACACAACACTGATTTGTGAGCGGGTTGAGGCAGAATGAAATTGGGTGAAAAAATCAAAACTAATTTCTAAGATTACGTGTCTTAATCTACGCCCAAAACTTTTGCGCAATAATTGAGTCCTCAAATTACATCACTTTTCCAATTTAAAAAAATATTTGGTAAAAGCCATCATTTATCCACTGAATCACCCACCCAACCGTCCGCCCGCCCGCCCGTCCGTCACCCGTCCCGTCCGACCACCGACGAATCACTGGACCAAGCGGGGGGGGGGGGGGGAGTAAATGTGTGGTTATCTCATCATTTTTCACGTTCTATTCATTACTTCCAGTGATGTTGTTAGTTATAGAAATGCCCCAATTTACCCGGGTAATTGCGGATTACTTGCTTAAAGCGGGTAATGGTAATTCCAGAATTATCCGATTTCGAAAATTGCCCGTAACACATATACAAATTTATGGTTATGTTTTTGCCTATTTCATTTTTTTCAAAAATATTTTATTTTCAGAAATAATTTAATGCAGCTAAAAATGCACTTACAGCCTTCGTATTCGCAAAGGCACTAAAGCACTCGATGAACTTTATAAAATCACGGACAGTTGGTCGATAATAGATCTCAAAACGGGGGAAGAGCTTCGACGAAAAAGTGTGCAAAGCTGGAGGAGTTCCTGGGTGACAGCGTGTTGTATGCTTTGACAAAAGTATGATTTCTTTGGAAAACTCGCAAAATCATTATAAAGTGGTAGGCAAACGAGCCAAGGCCAAGAACGATTGAGGTTCTTCGGTGGTCAATTGAGTGTTTTTGTACGGTTGCTCCCCGACCCCAGGCCCCAAAACGGGGCCACCCGACCCCCGGCATGGCCAATCCCGGCCTCCCCGACCCTCTGACATGGCACCCTGGATTCCCCATTCCCGACATCGCCAATCCCGGCCTCCCCGACCCTCTGACATGGCACCCTGGATTCCCCATTCCCGACATCGCCAATCCCGGCCTCCCCGACCCTCTGACATGGCACCCTGGCTTCCCCATTCCCGACATGGCCAATCCCGGCCTCCCCGACCCTCTGACATGGCACCCTGGCCTCCCCATTCCCGACATGGCCAATCCCGGCCTCCCCGACCCCCTGACATGGCCCGACCTTTTTTAGGGTCGGGGATCGAGGTGAATACCCCTAAAGCTCGGACTTTTTCGGGAAGCGATGAGTACTTTTGAAAATATAATTACTGTCTTGGCGGTGTAGTGGTGAGTGGTGTAGTCAAGTACACTAAATCCCAAAAAAATTTAAAAAGTATTGGCCAATTTTCGTGGAATTTTAAAGCATTTTTTCTTAACAAAGATTGTTAAAATGTTTCTTCACTCCTGAGCGCCTGCTCGCTGTTGGCGGGCTGCCAGCGGCTTCAATTCATTACTTTCATTGATGTTGTTAATTAAAGAAATTGGCGGCGGCATTCGGAAGTTGTTATCGGACCCGACACTGCCAAAAATTCTCCATGTCAACGCTGATGGCTTATACGTAGCTGCTTGAAAGTATGTGTTTTGCATTGACGAGAATTTATTTTTTTCGTTGGATTTTTATAAATTCCCGGAATATATTTTTTAATTAAATTTAATTCTGAAGGTCAAGCTTAACCTCATGCCTCTGGGCTTTTTGCTTTCAGTGGAAAGCAAAAAATCTCAGGCTGGTATTGACACCCCCCGAACTCGGACCAATTCCGCCCGAACAACAACTTCAAGCTGCACCGCTTCTACGAAGAGCGAACGACTTTTTTTGTGAGATTTTGACATTAAAAATTTTTGAGAATTTTTAATCAAAATTTAGTTTTACGAAGGGAAGAAAATCGTGGCACGGCATGACTGATTTTTAATAGCGGCAAAGAATCGGTGGAATCGAAGCGTTCGGTCAGTTTTTGAGCTGGCGGTGCCGTACAACA
>JAIXHY010000026.1:252173-329673 GCA_020449905.1 Globodera pallida | reverse complement strand
GAAAAATGCACAACGATGGGAAGGGCAAAAGCGCCATTCTTTTTATTTTATGCCTTACTCGTCGCCGATGTCCCTGGCTTTGAAGTCAATAATCAAATGATTCCATTGCCATAGCAATCCAACTCAGCCGCCTCCTTTTTCCACTTGGCCCATTCGTCTTCAGCGCGCTCAATTGGACTTGGACAACGAACCAATAGCCAAAAGTCTTTGTCAAAGCGTTTCAGCGCCAATCGTTCCCCCGTCAAATTGTTCTTTAGTTCGAATGGCACAATGCCATCGTGATGAGCAATTCCAAATAAATATGATGAAATTGAGAGGATCGGACGAATTGACAAATGCCTAAAATAGCACAAAGTAATTTGAAGCCAGAAATGTCTAATGAAAGCACCATTTTGAAATCTTCCATTACTGGCCAATGTTCGAATTTGACCACTTTCAGATGGCCATCCCCGCGGGGCATGTGCAACCATTTGGCCAATGCTTGGGCCGAGAATGCGTCGGCACTTTCATCAGCTGGGAACATTGGAAAGACATAGCCGGAATGGATCACTCGGAGCTTTGCGCAATCGCCGAGAACGGACGGAGATAATTGGCAAACGATCCAATTTGGAGGAATACAAAGAACAGTCGCCAATGTTGTCATTGATCAACGGCCAAATCCAACTCCAGTGTTGGCTTATTCCCGTGTGAATGGAAAAAACGGGCCCTTTGAAGTCGAAAAGTGGACGCTTTGCGTTGAAGAAATTCAATGACACTTTGATCAATATATCTAAAAAACGAACAAATTATTTCCATGAAAGCACATTTTAGTTGCTTTTGGAGCAAATTTTTTTTAAATGTTTAAACAATACACCTTCAACGACCTTATTGTAAGGCTTTCGAAACCGATCAAATTGTCTGGGAGCTAATTGCAATAAAGCGCAAAAAATGCCCGTTTGTTTGGGTGCGGAGTTGAAGAAATTTGTGGCATCACCGGCATGAAGACCACGGGCGATAGGAAGCGCTCTCCATTCCCATCTCATTGTGGTAAAAAAGGCGGTGGAGCAGAAGTAGCTCTGCACGTCCTGAAGATGTCCGTCCGAGACCAACTTCTTTTTTGGGTCTCCTTGACACATTGTTTATGATCCTTCGATCATTGTCACGTTTTCCGTTTTGCTTATATGTATGTGTAAATTTATTTTCTAAGTAAACAATCCATTTTCAACTAATGTAAAGATTGATGCCTTTGGAGTCGAAATGTCGGCGGATGCTTTGGAGAAATTCGAAGACACGGTGGCAAAACTTGGGTTTCGTATAAATACCCGAAGTTTCGAGTAAAATACACTCCTAACGGAGTTTTTGTCAAGTAAAAGTCCGCCTTTTAAAACAAGTAAAATTGATTGTTTTACAACAACAAGATTTTGGGTACGAAATATTGACAAACTTTTAAAACGCTCTAAAATGCTAAAACTTTTGTTTTGGCATAAATGTGACTTATTGTATAGAAATTACTAATCATATTGATTCATTCTTGAATACATTTGTCGATATTTTTGAAGCTAAAAAATTTATAAAAAGCGTACAATTTTTGTTTGAAATTCTGATACCAAAAAATAATTCAGCCAATTGGAACTTAAACTGAACAATTTCGATTTATTCTTGAATACATTTGTCGATATTTTTGAAGCTAAAAAATTTATAAAAAGCGTACAATTTTTGTTTGAAATTCTGATGCAAAAAAACAATTCAGCCAATTGGAATAAAACTGAACAATTTCGATTTATTCTTGAATACATTTGTCTATATTTTTGAAGCAAAAAAATTTATAAAAAGCGTACAATTTTTGTTTGAAATTCTGATGCAAAAAAACAATTCAGCCAATTGGAACTTAAACTGAACAATTTCGATTTATTCTTGAATACATTTGTCTATATTTTTGAAGCAAAAAAATTTATAAAAAGCGTACAATTTTTGTTTGAAATTCTGATACAAAAAAACAATTCAGCCAATTGGAACTTAAACTGAACAATTTCGATTTATTCTTGAATACATTTGTCTATATTTTTGAAGCAAAAAAATTTATAAAAAGCGTACAATTTTTGTTTGAAATTCTGATGCAAAAAAATAATTCAGCCAATTGGAACTTAAACTGAACAATTTCGATTTATTCTTGAATACATTTGTCTATATTTTTGAAGCTAAAAAATTTATAAAAAGCGTAAAATTTTTGTTTGAAATTCTGATACAAAAAAATAATTCAGCCAATTGGAACTTAAACTGAACAATTTCGATTTATTCTTGAATACATTTGTCGATATTTTTGAAGCTAAAAAATTTATAAAAAGCGTACAATTTTTGTTTGAAATTCTGATGCAAAAAAATAATTCAGCCAATTGGAACTTAAACTGAACAATTTCGATTTATTCTTGAATACATTTGTCGATATTTTTGAAGCAAAAAAATTTATAAAAAGCGTACAATTTTTGTTTGAAATTCTGATGCAAAAAAATAATTCAGCCAATTGGAACTTAAACTGAACAATTTCGATTTATTCTTGAATACATTTGTCGATATTTTTGAAGCTAAAAAATTTATAAAAAGCGTACAATTTTTGTTTGAAATTCTGATGCAAAAAAATAATTCAGCCAATTGGAACTTAAACTGAACAATTTCGATTTATTCTTGAATACATTTGTCGATATTTTTGAAGCAAAAAAATTTATAAAAAGCGTACAATTTTTGTTTGAAATTCTGATGCAAAAAAATAATTCAGCCAATTGGAACTTAAACTGAACAATTTCGATTTATTCTTGAATACATTTGTCTATATTTTTGAAGCTAAAAAATTTATAAAAAGCGTAAAATTTTTGTTTGAAATTCTGATACAAAAAAATAATTCAGCCAATTGGAACTTAAACTGAACAATTTCGATTTATTCTTGAATACATTTGTCGATATTTTTGAAGCTAAAAAATTTATAAAAAGCGTACAATTTTTGTTTGAAATTCTGATGCAAAAAAATAATTCAGCCAATTGGAACTTAAACTGAACAATTTCGATTTATTCTTGAATACATTTGTCGATATTTTTGAAGCTAAAAAATTTATAAAAAGCGTACAATTTTTGTTTGAAATTCTGATGCAAAAAAATAATTCAGCCAATTGGAACTTAAACTGAACAATTTCGATTTATTCTTGAATACATTTGTCGATATTTTTGAAGCAAAAAAATTTATAAAAAGCGTACAATTTTTGTTTGAAATTCTGATGCAAAAAAATAATTCAGCCAATTGGAACTTAAACTGAACAATTTCGATTTATTCTTGAATACATTTGTCGATATTTTTGAAGCTAAAAAATTTATAAAAAGCGTACAATTTTTGTTTGAAATTCTGATGCAAAAAAATAATTCAGCCAATTGGAACTTAAACTGAACAATTTCGATTTATTCTTGAATACATTTGTCGATATTTTTGAAGCAAAAAAATTTATAAAAAGCGTACAATTTTTGTTTGAAATTCTGATACAAAAAAACAAGATGGGCGAAGCTCGGCCCACTACCCGAAGCCGAAGCTCGAAACGAAGCTCAAATTTTTTTCGAAGCACGAAGCTCGAAGCCGAAGTTTCGCCCATCCCTGGTTGGAACGTCAACAATTGATAAATTCGCCAATTTCGAGCGCCAGTTTTTTGATTTGATGGCTAAAAATGGAAATGGTAAAATGAAGCAAATAATTCAATTTTAAATAACAACACTTTGAAACACTTTTTTAAAACACAAATACATTTTTTTAAAGTCGCTAAAAGGTGTTTCTAGAGGGTTTCAAGAGCGTAGAACCCCCCGATCTGATATCCATTCCGAGCCCCGACCCGAAATCACTCAAAGTACAAAGAATGCAACCTTTAAAATACAAAAAACAAAACTGCCAAAAATGGATTTAAAAATGAAAGGCCGCTGCTGGCGGCCCGCCAACAGCGAGCATGCGATGACGGAGCATAAAATAAAAATTTAAAATTAAAAGAGAAAAATAAAAGTAATTCTGGAGTCTTAAATCTAAAAAACTTTGTGCTTTTTACTCCAAAATTAAACTCTTAAACCTGAAATGACACTATTTACATATCCATTTGGGGGCCAATCGGTGAAATGCCATGCCCGTTGGGCATTTTGCGGTGGGACTATTGTGCTATTTGGTCATTTAATAGGATTTAACCCCTAGGCTTCGGGGACGAGTATATCGCGGTTCGGGGGCGAAAACCCCCGATCAAAATGTCGTGGTTTGAATGAAATAGTCTAAATCCATATTCAATAATCCCTGAATTTGATCTCTTTGTTTGCACCTTATTTTGGACATCTTTGGAATTTTCCCCGCATGGAGCTATTTGAAACTCCTAAACCTTGCATGCAACGTCTGGAATTTGTTGAAATTAAGTTTATAAACATGAATGACCTTCATTTTTCCTAATTTAAATTTTAATAATTTTCTATTTCTAAAGGATCAAATTTCCAATTTACATAGATAGTACAGTCCAACTGCGAATTCCGACAACAAATGGACGTCTCCAACACTGGCCTGGTCGCTTTTGCCCTTCTCACCGCGCTTACTCTTCCCGGCCTCAGTTGGGGGGACGACGACTTGGCCTCAGTCGGTTCCTTTTATTTGCTCTTTTATTCACTTTTTAATTAGTCGTCCGAAGAGCTCACGGAATGCCAGAAAATGATGGCAAAATGCCGCGGCAATTGGGGTGAATGCTTTGATCGGCACGCCTACAATGGAGACGCATGTTGCAGGGAGCTTCATTCAAATGCGGCAATGATGTAAGATTTTGTTTTATTTTAAAATTTAAATAAAATAAAAATTAGAAATGTTCCATTAATTTGAATGCAATGTTTTCAACCCTTGAGATGACCGAACAAGAAGTCTTTTCAAAAGACCCGGCCTTTGTAAGTGAATTTTATGCTAATAAAATTTTTAACAAAACATATAAAAACAATTTAGGCAAAAATGATGAATTGCGTGCTGGCTGGTCATCCGAATTTGGTAAAAAAAGTGGTGGGGGAGGATGGGTGGAATGCGCAAAATGCCTAAAATGTTTAAAATCTTGAATGATTTAGAATCAGACTTATTATTATTGTTAATATTTAGGAAAGCCTTGAAGAGTGCCTGCCGGATCCGTCTGAATGTGTAATTGTTTTTTTATTATGTATTTAATTTATTTGATTGAATTTAACTTTTTCCATTATAGAAAAGCCGTATGTGTTTCTTGCTTGATGAAAAACAGAAGGAAGAGCTTGAAAAATGTGTAAGTGTTTACAATTTTTGTTCTTAAAATGAATTAAATAATGAAAAAATAAAATTTAATTAAACTTTTTGTTATGCGAAATATTAAAATATTTAGCCAATGAAGTTTAAATGCTTGCTGCGAAAGCATTCGGACATTGCAAGATTTTTTATTATTTATGAGATTTAAAATTTTAATATAAAATTTCATTTGCTTTTCTATGAACAAAACTAAAAAATGTGAGAATTTAATAAATTTAAAAACAAATTTAGCGCGCACTTCGGAAATGCATGCTCAAAAACGCCAGCTTCGATTTGGAGAACTGCGTAAGTTTTGCAATTTTTATTTGTTTTTCGTATTTAAAAATGACTTAACTTAAAAAAAAATTTAACTAAAAAGGACAAATTTATTAAGAATGCTCCGATGCCTCCAATTGAACACCATCGAAGCGTAAAGAACGAAACAACAACGTTTAAATATCTAAAAAAACGTTTTTATTTGTCGAATTTTACGATTGTGAAATTATGCTTTAAAAATTCCCAAAATTTGCCGTTGACAAGCCTTGTGGTCTTTAAAAATAATCACTTTTTTCTTTGGGTTTAATTAGTCTCTATGGTAATTAATAATTTTTGCGGTTTTGGAGTTTTAAAAAATATGACTGCGGAATTTACTTCCTAAAGCTAAAAAATGAATTTTTTTTAAAACCCACCAGAAATTTTGTGCTCGGTGGCAGATGCGCGACTGATCAGTTTGAGTCAGTCAGATCAGCAATGCGGAGAGGTGGCATGGCACATCCATTAAAAAAAATATACGGGATCAAAGAAAGTGCCGGTCCAAAAAAAAATCGGGACGAGCCTAGCGGACAAAATAAATGGTTGTCAAAAAGCGAGCAAATTTGAGTTGATCAGCTCCAATTTGACCATTCATTGCTCGGAGCTCCAAATTTGCTTTCGTTATTATCAGAAGAAAGCCAAAATTGCCCAAACCAAAAATAGGTAATTACATAATGAGATCGAAGCCTGATCACTTTTACTGCTCATCAATTCTAAACCAACAATTGTTCATAAAATGGCTAATATTTTAAAGAATATTCTTTTCTATTTACATTTATTTAAATTATTTTGTGAAAAATTCATTCCAAAACTGCCCAACGAAATAAGACAAAATTAAGTACAATATTATAGCGAAAATTCGACACTACAGTGGCGGCAGGCAAACGGACACAGCAAGCAATCCGGCACTGATCAGAAGGGCGAAACGATGGAATTTATTTGAACATTAATGAATTTAAAGATTAAAATGCATATTTAAACTAAACTTTTTTATGCAAAATATTAAAATATATTAAATTTGAATTTAGCCAAAGGTGCCCAAATGTTTGCAGCGAAAGTTCGAACTGAGTAAGAGTTTCTATTAGTTATAAGATTTGAAATTCTAATCTAAAATTTCAATTGTTTTTCTAAAAACAAACTACGGAAAAATGTGACAAAAAAAAATTGTATTAAATCTAAAATTTTAGGACGCACTTATTTTATAAATATTTATGCATGCAATTTTACGTTCGTTCTTTTTCCGTATTCTCCGCAAAAGGGGTAAATAATAAAAAATATCAACCAAGTTTTTTCGAGACAAATTTTTATTTAAGCTCCCAAAATTTAAGAAGTGTCAGCTAAATTTCGTTAATTTAAAGCAACTTTTCTTAACAAATATTGTTAAATTCTTCAAAAAAATTTCATGGCGGCGCCTATCGGCACAGCCATGGCGATTTTTAACTTTTTGATTGCAAATCAACAAAATTGCTAAAATTGTCTCGCGCCAATCCCCAATATTTTGGAGAATTTTTCGCCTTTAGAAGAGTTTTTGTTGTTTTCTATTGTGATTTTGAGTTATTAGGCTAATTTGTAAGTCAACCATGACGAGAAATCCACAAATAATTTTGTTCACAAATTACAAAAGATAGTGAGGCGGAGCGGTAATTTGCTTACCAATTCCGGAAGTGTTGCCCAATTTTTTTGGAAAGCCGTTCTTTAACTGGTGCGAGAAGGGATTTTTGTTTACTTCGAATATATTCAAAATAATCGATAAAACAACAAAAGCGACGATATTACTGTATATGTAATAGGGATGCTCGGGAATTGAAATTTACCGAAAACCGAGACTCTCGAGCATCCTAAATTATGTAATTTCTTTTTGTTTCCTTTCTTAATCGCTTCCTCCCACTCGTCTTGAAACATCAAATGTAGAGCGCTTTTACCCATTTCTCCCACATTTCTCGGCACTTCAAATAGATTCGTAGAGCAATTTTGGCATCCAAAATTGAGTCGTGTTCGCCCTGTTGGATGGGCTCCTTGAGTAGTTGGAGAGCGAGCTCTTGCAGCGAAGGAATTTTTTCCGGATCATCGAGCCCTTTCCTCAACAATTTGAATTTGGCAGTGTCTCTGATGAGTTTTGGCGGGTGGATGAGAGAGAGGTACTGAATTTGAAGAAGCGTGAAATGAACAGCAAACTCGAATTGATTGCCCTCACCCTCAGGTCCTTGTCAAGTGAATGTCCAATCAAAATGTTGCCAGAGATCAGCTTCTTAACCTCACTTTGAACCTGCGCGAAAGGAACACCAGGCTCCAAATCGCCGGCATTTATGCCGCTCGCTTCCGTTCGATAATCGACAATTGGTTGAGTCTAAACAAAAAAAATGGATACAAAACATCGAAGAAGTGCTTTAATTTCTATTAGCTTTTGAAATTTTGCCAAGATGGCCATAATAGGACATTTCGCCAAGATGGCCAAAATTGGACATTTCGCCGAGTCGTTGTAAAAATGACATTTTGCCAAGTGGAAATTTCATCGGCCAAATGGCAAAATGCCCGATTTGTCTTACTCGGCAAAATGTTCGCACACGATTTTTTTTTTGCTATCTTTCAAACTTTCCACAGACTTCTGCTTAAAATATATAGCAGAAATGGCACCCACCGGTTTAACATATTTGTCATAGACAGTATGTTCATCTGCGTCGACAATGGAAACTTAAAAATTTGTTTGCATAATTGAAAAATTGGGCGCGCCCTCAAATTCCCTTGCACCCAAAGACGTACCCCTTGGGGGGGGGGGGGGGGGGGCTAGTTAGCTTTCAAAATATTCTTCAGAAGAATCAAAGAAACTTGTCTTATTTTTTATGCCTTTTTTGATTTAATAATTTTCGAAGGGTTTTCAGATTTTCGGAGATGAACCCCCTTCCCCTCACAGACAGGCGGTAAAAATTCTAAACATTTTTGTTAAGAATTGTTTCAAAATTCATGAATTTGTGATTTTTCTAGCAAAAAAATTGACTACTTTTGACTAATGTGATAAGAAATAATGCATTTGAAGAAATAGAAGAACCTTAAAGTTTGAACATTTTCTAAAATACCCTAAAAATAAATGATTTAACTAGTCCCTACGGGTACGCTTTGCTAAACATCATTCCCATTGTACCTCTGGCCAACATGTCCTCCTCCCCGCTCGGTCCAATCCCAACATATTCGCAATTGATGGCCAATCTCAAAGATTATTGTCTTAAAATCAATATCAAAACGGCTTGATTTTACTTGGGAACGTCGTTGTCCGTCGGCTGATTCGATGCACCGGAGCCACCACCGTTGGGATTCGACTGATTCGATGCACCAGTGCCACCACCGTTGGCATTCGACTGATTCGATGCACCGGCGCCACCGCCGTTGGCATTCGACTGATTCGATGCACCGGCGCCACCGCCGTTGGCATTCGACTGATTCGATGCACCGGCGCCACCACCGTTGGCATTCGACTGATTCGATGCACCGGCGCCACCACCGTTGGCATTCGACTGATTCGATGCCGGCGCCACCACCGTTGGCATTCGACTGATTCGATGCACCGGCGCCACCACCGTTGGCATTCGACTGATTCGATGCACCGGCGCCACCGCCGTTGGCATTCGACTGATTCGATGCACCGGCGCCACCACCGTTGGCATTCGACTGATTCGATGCACCGGCGCCACCACCGTTGGCATTCGACTGATTCGATGCACCGGCGCCACCGCCGTTGGCATTCGACTGATTCGATGCACCGGCGCCACCGCCGTTGGCATTCGACTGATTCGATGCACCGGCGCCACCGCCGTTGGCATTCGACTGATTCGATGCACCGGCGCCACCACCGTTGGCATTCGACTGATTCGATGCACCAGCGCCACCACCGTTGGCATTCGACTGATTCGATGCACCGGCGCCACCACCGTTGGCATTCGACTGATTCGATGCACCGGCGCCACCACCGTTGGCATTCGACTGATTCGATGCACCGGCGCCACCACCGTTGGCATTCGACTGATTCGATGCACCGGCGCCACCACCGTTGGCATTCGACTGATTCGATGCACCGGCGCCACCGCCGTTGGCATTCGACTGATTCGATGCACCGGCGCCACCACCGTTGGCATTCGACTGATTCGATGCACCGGCGCCACCGCCGTTGGCATTCGACTGATTCGATGCACCGGCGCCACCGCCGTTGGCATTCGACTGATTCGATGCACCGGCGCCACCGCCGTTGGCATTCGACTGATTCGATGCACCGGCGCCACCACCGTTGGCATTCGACTGATTCGATGCACCAGCGCCACCACCGTTGGCATTCGACTGATTCGATGCACCGGCGCCACCACCGTTGGCATTCGACTGATTCGATGCACCGGCGCCACCACCGTTGGCATTCGACTGATTCGATGCACCGGCGCCACCACCGTTGGCATTCGACTGATTCGATGCACCGGCGCCACCACCGTTGGCATTCGACTGATTCGATGCACCGGCGCCACCACCGTTGGCATTCGACTGATTCGATGCACCGGCGCCACCACCGTTGGCATTCGACTGATTCGATGCACCGGCGCCACCGCCGTTGGCATTCGACTGATTCGATGCACCGGCGCCACCGCCGTTGGCATTCGACTGATTCGATGCACCGGCGCCACCACCGTTGGCATTCGACTGATTCGATGCACCAGCGCCACCACCGTTGGCATTCGACTGATTCGATGCACCGGCGCCACCACCGTTGGCATTCGACTGATTCGATGCACCGGCGCCACCGCCGTTGGCATTCGACTGATTCGATGCACCGGCGCCACCGCCGTTGGCATTCGACTGATTCGATGCACCGGCGCCACCACCGTTGGCATTCGACTGATTCGATGCACCAGCGCCACCACCGTTGGCATTCGACTGATTCGATGCACCGGCGCCACCACCGTTGGCATTCGACTGATTCGATGCACCGGCGCCACCACCGTTGGCATTCGACTGATTCGATGCACCGGCGCCACCGCCGTTGGCATTCGACTGATTCGATGCACCGGCGCCACCACCGTTGGCATTCGACTGATTCGATGCACCAGCGCCACCACCGTTGGCATTCGACTGATTCGATGCACCGGCGCCACCACCGTTGGCATTCGACTGATTCGATGCACCGGCGCCACCGCCGTTGGCATTCGACTGATTCGATGCACCGGCGCCACCACCGTTGGCATTCGACTGATTCGATGCACCGGCGCCACCACCGTTGGCATTCGACTGATTCGATGCACCGGCGCCACCGCCGTTGGCATTCGACTGATTCGATGCACCGGCGCCACCGCCGTTGGCATTCGACTGATTCGATGCACCGGCGCCACTACCGTTGGCATTCGACTGGTAAGGATTAGCGATCAATTCGTCAGCAATTTCGGCCAATTTCGCTGTGCATAAATTAGTGAATACTTTGGCAAGTACCTAAAAATACGCATCAAAAAATATAAATTATCAATTACCGACCTCGACTAAATTCTTCGTAAAACCGTTGCCGTACCCAAACATTTCTTGAACGCCTGTTGACATTGAACGGCTTATGCCTTCCTTGACCATGTCCCAACATTCATCGTTCCCAAGCTCATGCTGAATTCGGCCCTCTGGTTTCTCGCCGGACAACACTTTTATGTCCTGGTGCAACATCCACTCGATGTCATTTAAATCTCGCACTGGTATCCCCGTCTTTTCGAACAAATATTCTAAATTTTATGTGTGGACAAACATTCTGCATCGTCAATTTTTTTGTTTCTGCATATTTTGGAGCAATTTCTATTACAAAAAACTCGGCTTTATCAAATAAACTCTCAAGCACAGACGACACTAGAGCGAGGACGATCGAGATTTTTTCAATCAAAATCTCGATCGACAAAGTTTTCAGCGGTTTCGAGATCGTTTAATTTTTTTCAAGATTAGCTTTCTAATGGCACCGCTTTCTGACTCTGTTCAACTTTTGCAGAAAGTATGACCGATTTTATTAAATGGGTAAAAATAAACATGAAAAACCCAAAAAATGCCAATGTCAGTTTATTTCGGCGTCAACAATATTCAAAACTTAATCTCAAATTGGCTTTCCTAGTGACTAAGTTACAGCTGATCGCCCCATAACGGCCTGGTGCCGAACTGTCCGCGGTTTTATAATATCGGTCAGTCCCCAAGTCAGACGCAATTAATTATCTTTTAAAAATTATTATACACAAAACGCACCTTTCAATTTATCTGTCAACAGTGGGCAATAGGTCAAAAATTTGTCAATAGCGTACTTGTCCCAGCTGATGACAGTATCTCCACTTATAGCCTTTACCGCGTCAACGATATCGTTAAATCCGCTCTGAATTTCTGCACATTAATCAATAAATCAAATAGAAATACTTAAATGCAAAAACGGAAATGCACCCCCCCAAAAATCTTGCCCAACCCCGGAAATTTTTCTGGCTGCTCAAACATTGGAACTACAGATACTATATTGGCTTCTAAAATTATATTGGATACTTCAAAACATTTTTCAGCAAGTTCCTGTTTGCCTGCCCAGACGAAGATCACTCCACAGCCGATTTGTACAGCTCCAAAGAAAGTGATCAAGCCAATTTCTGCCCATGAGTTTGGCGGTTTGGCATATTCAAGCTCATAGAATTCCCAGACGCCGAAGTTGCCAAATTCCGTCACTTCCATTTGCGGCAACTTTTTGTACGGATCCGGCTTTATCCATCCTTTGAATTTGCAAAATTGGCCAGCAGGACACTTGGCAATGAACTTAAATTATTACAATTAAATAAAGAGGAAAGCAACAAATTCTGTAGCCATCCTCCGAGGCAAAAAAAATTCTGATAAAAATGTGTTTAATTTTTAATCAAATTGATAAATGCACGGTATCAAATAGAACTCGAACTTGAGGACTGACTGATCGAGATTTCAATCGGGAATCTAAAAATTACTGGTAGAATTCTTTAAGGTTGTTCGAGACTTCGATCGAGATCTTGAACGTCACTGTTTGAGACTGAAATTACGGCTTTTTGAGTGCCGATAAAATAAGTCTTTTTATTGGTTATCTTTAGAGACCGGATTTATATGCATTTGCATATTTTTTGTTCTCATATGCTTTGATGAATACGGCCCAAAAATAGGCTTTTCGCGTTTGCTGAGCTTTTTTGGTTAAGTTTAAATTGCGTATTTTGCATTTTGGGCGCCGCAAAAGTCTGGGCATTGCCTTATCATTTTCGAAAAAATGGCTGAATTTATTTAGAGACGTTAAAAGAAGAAAAATTAAATATTAAAGAAATTAGAGCATTAAAAGTGCCATTTTTCGGTGCATATTTCGGCCTTTTTTGGTGCATTTTCGGTGCATATCGGTCCGGTCTCTAGTTATCTTTATGGAGCCAATCAGTTTTAACTGACTTTTAAACAATAATTTTAAATACAAAACCCCGACAAAACTTGGGTCGTGTTACGTCAAAAAAACATCAAATATAAATTAAAATATTATTTTAAACATATTTTAAATGATGCTCACATCCAACCACTTGTCGCACTGCTCACTCAATTGTCGGAGTAACTGCACTTTGTTATCAATTTGCTGACATAATGCCATGTTTTGCGCGTTGCCTTCCCCATTCGGTTTCACTCCTTTTGATAGCCAAGGAATTAATTTCTCATTAATTAATTTGTTTGCTTTCTTCAAATGCTCCGCCGCTTCGTTTTGGTATTCGACGCGTACTTTGCGATCATCCACACTAAAATAATCTTACTAAATAGATAAAGATTTGTTTTTTATGTAAATAAAATTTGCATCCCTGCTGGTGAGCTCAGACCCGGGTGGGATTTGAACCCACATCTTCACCCAATCCGTGGGCAGCTCTTCCTTCCACTGAGCTACCGGAGCATTAGTGATGCACGAGAGTCTCGGTCTCGAGTCTCGACTCGAGAAAAGTCTCGGGTTTTTGGGTCTCGGTATCGGTATCGGTCTCGCTGTCAAGTCTCGGTCTCGAGTCTCGGAAAATTTGAGTCCCTTTTTCTATCTCAAATGAAAATCTTTTCAATACCACTCTCTAACAATGTATTGTAAGTAAGGCTATCGGTTTCAAATAATTTCGGTTTTAAACTGACCGAACCGTGCCGGGTTTCGGTTCGGTTTGAAACCGACAGCCTTAATTGTGAGAATAAAATGCGCAAACATTCGGAACCTGGAACGATACGAGTAAACCCGGACATTACACATTTGGGTCAATTACTAATATTGTGTCCGGCAAAATCGGAATTTTCGGATTCGGATTTTCAAAATTATGTCGGTGGGGTTTCCCGGGTAAATCCCCAAAATTCCAAATCCAAATCCGAAAGTGCTCAGGCCCGGTAGTGGACACAAAGTAAAGTATCTATTGATCTGCAGACTTTTGATTTACATGCAGATTTAAATAATTTCAATTAAAAAAGGACTCTTGTTCCGTGCTTGTCTGTAATAATAAAGAAAATTGGACAATTACTCTACCTGATACAGTCACCCTTCTTGACGAGTGCCAGTGCCATATAATACCGTGCCGGAACAACAAAACCACTTTCGTTCTTATCCAACTCGATTGCCTTCTCCAAATGTGCGATGGCATAGCCGTAGTCCAACCGGTACCCCTTCAACACCAAATAGCATGGATTCGTGAAGATGCTAAGGCCCAGGAATGGCGGTGAAAAACTGCCAAAAAAGTTGTCCACTAATGGCACGAATAAGGATGCAGGCCCAAAAGGGTAGAAGAATTCCTCAGGCGGCGGTCGACGGGGCGGCGGGCTGGCTTTCCGACGTTCTTCCACGATGAAGGCGTCCAGCTCAGAATTGAGAACAGCCCTTAATAGTTTTCAATTACCTATTCATTATAAAATGACACTAATCCTTGGATTTTAACGAAATTTGTCCATTATAGGCTTTTGTGAAATAGGGACTTGCACAAATCACTTTTTGTCTGTGGATTGTTGTTACCAAAGTATATTAATTTTCAAAATCTGTATTAAGGATGCATTTGGATCGTCATATCGTTCGAAAAAGCATTTCTGCTGATCACATAAAAGGAACGGTCGGGGTCAGTTCGGCGCCGTCAAGTTAAGGTCATAATAATTTTCAAATTAAAAAGGCGATGTCTTTAAATGCTATAATAACTAAAAAGCCCGACTTAGCTAATGACGAAATTACGACTTGCCAAAACGACCGGTGCCAAACTGAGCGTTCCGAAAGAGTGGCTAATTTCCCTTTTTATACAAGCCGATAACGATGACCAAATGCATCCCCGGGCAGGGGTGGACGAAAACAAAATTTTTCATTTTCGAAAACGAAACGAAAAAAATTTTTTAGAACGAAAACGAAACGAAAAAAATATTTTTTCATTTACGAAAACGAAACCGAAACGAAAAAAAAATTCTAGGACGAAAACGAAACCCACGAAAACACGAAAAACACGAAACCGAAACGAAATTTCGTCCAGCCCTGCCCCGGGGGCATTGGATATTTTGGTTATGTGTTTACTCTGAAGGCAATGGAGCGTTCCTCCCTCGCATGACCACTTTTTCTTGAAGCCAAAAGCCCCAGTGCTCTTCAATCTGTGCCAGAATTTCTACGTTGCCCCCGACGGCGTTGGCTGTACTTTTGCGCATTTCTCCAATAAACGTTGAAAACTTTTTGAACAATCGCTCCCTGACGAGCAATTTTGGCAGCCCTTCATTTTTGGACATTTCAAAAGTTTGCTCAACCCATTTGTCGCGTTTCGCCAATATGTCCATGTTATGGTCAAATAAATCCTCGTCCATGTCACATTCGTTAATAATGAACTGTGTCGTCCCCTTAATAAACACTAATAAGCCAGGAATATATTGTGATTGTATTAAACTTTCAATTTGTTAATTATTGCATCATAATCTAATCTATAGCTAGCTCAAAAACTCGCATCAGACCAAAGAGTCGCCTTAAGCCATTTATGTACTGTATAACAAAGTGCCACCTTTTGGCCTTGCCGTGCCGTACGACCAAATGCCTGCCGCCCGACCCGACTGTTCTTCGGAATAAACGTGACGATCACGTGCAGACCACCCTTGGCTTCAAGTTCTGCGCTGGTTTTGATGTCAGTGCCTCGGGCAGCATAATTTGTAGAGAGAACGACATCCATTGGGCCGACAAATTCCGTCGGAAAATGCTCGTCATCGTCAGTGTATTTGAGTATTTTGATGCCCGGAAACTTGGATTCGACGACGGTGCTTAACTGCTTCACCTTCGCGTTGGTCAGGCAAATAATGAGCGCAGCACGTTTACACATCGTAACTTGGACCAAAATCTTAATAAGAAAATATAAATGTACGGTCAGACGCTTTTCAGTGGCGTTGATCAGATCTTTGTTCCGCCGCCCCCCCCCCATCGTATATCAGCAAAATGAGTGTCGGATATTTGGGCACAAAAAAAGTTTATAATTTCGTTATTCGTGTTTTTGATTCTAATTACTAGGGCCGGGCGGGTTAAGGCACCCCTAATGGTGGTATTTAATTGTATTATTGACGTTAATTATCTCAGTCCTGGAATAAATTATTGTTGGCATCGTCGCCTGTTCCCACCGATGAAGAAGAGTTAATGAAAAATGGTACAAATCCAACCTGATTAGATTTGATTTTACTCGTTTATTTTATGTGTTTGATTAACTTTTAGAAGAAATTGCGTGAAATTTGATTTTTTAAATTAATAATTGCAAAAATTTAAATATCCGGCATCCGGACACCCCGGTGCCTTCCTTACCCGGGCCATCCGCAAACCAAAATTACAGACCCCAAAATGTCTGAAAATCCAGAAACCGGTACATTTCAGCCACCACACAATCCAATGTGCTTTGTTTGAAAAATTAATTTCCCATTACATTTTCGCAGATTTTGGCAATCCAACTTTGCTGATCATTCACAATAATGGAATCCATTGCTTCCAGTTGAGGCTGGTTGTCCACGTCTTGGTTAACTAAATCCTTGTCCAAGTCACATTTGTTAAGAATGAGCTGCGCCGTCCCCTTAATAAAACACAAATAAACGAATATATTGTAATTGCATTAATTATAAAAATAACTTCAGACCCCAAAAAAGTAATTAATTAGACCGGTTCATACAAATCTCTTAACAAAATGATTTAAGCGTTTTTTAGGAATGGGAAAGGCCCGGCGTTTTTTGAAGATTTTAACAATATTTGTAAGAAAAATGGTCCAAACCTACAGAATCGCTCAATTTTTTTGTTTGTGAGAGGCTGAATTTTAATAATAATTAAAAGATTCGCTTTGAAATTTACTCAATAAGAAAATCACAAAAAATTTTATATTTTGGATTATATTTTCTTGTAAAAATTGTTCAATAGCAGACAAAAAAGTCAATTTATCTGGATTTGATCGGGTTTTGCCGAAAATTTTCGGATCGGGTTAGGGAAAACACCGGATTTTGGATGACCCGCTGCAATCCGGATCGGTACTGCCGACTAGTGCTGCACGAGAGTCTCGAGTCTTGACTCGAGAAAAGTCTCGGGTTTTTTGGGTTTCGGTCTCAAGTCTCGGGGTCAGTCGGTCTCGAGTCTCGGGTTCAAGTCTCGGTATCGTAAAATTTTAGGTCTCGTGCAGCACTACTGCCGACCCACCTGCCCCTAGCATAAATAATGTTCAAAAATTTCTTAGAAAGATTGCAAAAACGGAAAATGCATAATCTCGCATCAGGCCAAAGAGTCGCCTAAAGCCATTTATGTATAACAAATTGTGATGTGCCACCTTTTTGCCTTGCCGTGCCGTACGACCGAATGCCTGCCGCTCGACCCGACTGTTCCTTGGCATAAACGTGACGATCACGTGCAGGCCACCCTTGGCTTCAAGTTCTGCGCTTGTTTTGATGTCCGTGCCTCGGGCGGCATAATTTGTAGAGAGAACGACATCCATTGGACCGACAAATTCCGTCGGAAAATGCTCGTCATCGTCAGTGTATTTGAGTATTTTGATGCCCGGAAACTTGGATTCGACGACGGTGCTTAACTGCTTCACCTTCGCGTTGGTCAGGCAAATAATGAGCGCAGCACGTTTACACATCGTAACTTGGACCAAAATCTTAATAAAAAAATGGTAATACTGCAGAACATTTGTCCAACAAAAAAAAGTGTTTAAGAGGGTTTTACGCTATTCTGAGAAATACTCGCGAGTTATCGAAGTCGCTGATCACGAATATGACATCAGATTTATCATATGACATGATTTAACATATGATTTCAACAGAAAAAAATACAAAAATAATTCGGGTTCGGGGGGTTAGAATTGGTTGAAAAGGAAGCCAGTTTGGGATTCTACGACCGAATATCCCTAGAAACACCTTTTAGCGACTTTGTAAGTTTATATTTTTTTCAAAAAATTAGATGTTAAAACCAATGATGTCATATGACAATCTGATGTCAACATATTCGTGATCAGCGACCTCGATAACTCCCGAGTATTTCTCAAAATTACGTAAAACCCTCTTAACCCTATTTTTTGGAGGAGTGACCAAATTGATTAGAGACAGGCAAAAAAATGTCCGGAAACCGGCTACACCCTAGCGCCTAATTGTTCTTTTTGTTGAAATTTAAATGTTTGAGTGCTTAATTTCTCATTACATTTTCGCAGATTTTGTCAATCCAACTTTGCAGATCATTCTCAATAATGAGATTCATTGTTTCCAGCTGAGATGGTTTGTATGTTGGCAAGAGTCTTATGTCAGCTTTGTAGTGATCCTTCAGAAACGAATGTTCGTAATTGCTTCCCAGTGTTCCGCTAAGTCCGTAGATTTCTTTGTATCTGCAATTGTTAGTTCAAAATTTATTGTTTCATAGCATTCAAATTGTGGCATGGATCCCCCCCCCCCCCCCTCCCCTCCTTCCCCCCCTCCCCTCGCCCCCCCCCCCCCCCAGCATTCAAATTGGCACGGACCCCCCCCCCCCCTCCCCTCGACCCCCCCGCCCCTCCGCTCCCCCCCCCCCCCAGCATTCAAATTGGCATGGACCCCCCCCCCCCCCCCCCCCTCCCCTCCCGGAGAAAAAATGGTGGAGCAGCCCAGAACGCAGTTAAACGCCTAAAGTACCTATTAATGAGTCCCGGGGTGGTAATAAAGCTGGTGACAACTGCTTCCGGGTCCATGCGCAGTCCATGCTTCAGTTGAAGAAACTGTTGCAACCCGTTCGACCAGCTGGTGTTGCGGTGCTGTGTACCCGTGTTTCGATAATCAACTGGTATAACGGCTCCTTCGCGAATGACATATTCGCAATCTTCGTTCATTCGAACGGCCTTCTTCAGCGAATGCATCCATTTCGGTATTTGCTTAAGTGCAAACGCGTGCAAATGCGGGGGGATGACGAGCAGCTCATCCTGAATATGTTCGTTCAATTGGCGCCCCGCTACATGAATATCGAATTTCAATGAGCTCGGACCCGCTACGCAGTCAAAAAACATATTTTCAGACAATATTTAGTAGAAAAAATATTTCCAATTTGACTAAAAGGGTCTCCCACCCACCTATGGTTTTGTCACTCAAAATTTTCGATACCCTTTGATTTCTCTGAACGAGGGGAGTTGATTTATATAATTTTTAATAAAAACAAAAGTTTTTGATATTTTCACTTTTACCAAAAAAAAGTTATGGCTTGGGGGACGAGTTTCTGCTCGGAAACTTACACTCTATAAAATGTATGTATTTAAAAAAAAAGAATGTTCAACAAAATAATTACATTTTCCTCTCCATTTCCGTTGATTTGATTTGTTAGCAGAGCCTCCAACTCTTCCACAAAAATTCCAAAATCCGTTTCAAAAGTGGCGCGAAACCGCTCAAAGCGCGCCCAATATCTCGTCAGGATGCCTTCCAAATATTCCATGGGGGGAATGTGAAATGAAAGCTTGAAGATCTTTAACAAAAACGTTTTGAGATTTAGTTAATTTGATTTTGCTAAAAACGAATATTCAATCACGGCTTGAAAATATATAGTTTCCTCCAGAGTTACGTGTAAAATTGTTTAACTTTTTTTCAACAACTGATGTTTTTTACAAAAGTTTGAAATCTAAAGGGCCAATTTTGGGAGTTTTGCCCCACGACTTTTGTTCAATCCACATTAACTCGTTCCCTTACATCCAGGGTTGCCAACAAAAAACATTATATAAAAACATATATTTTACGCATATAATGTGAGTTTTCACTATTTTTTGAGCAATTCTGGTTTAGAGAAGTGAATTTAGTAAGAATTTTCGCAAAATCGAAACCCACGAGTCACCGAGATCAAATTTTATCAACCAAGTCATATTATTTGAATTTTAAAAAAGCATTCAGATGGATTTTACACTATTTTTAAATTTTACGGTCATTGAACCCCATAGCTGTTTCGAATAGATTTTAAATATTAAAAATTTTGCCACGCATTCTTTAATTATATTTAAATTCAGTCCTTCACAAACGAAACTTGCGAAAAAAAATCTCCAGTTTACCAATTTTCATAAACAATTATGGTTAAAATCTTCAAAAACGCGCCTATCGGCACCACCGGACCTTCCCATGCCTTTTTGGGCTTTTGTGTCCTTTTGGCAATCCTGCTGGTGTAGGGGAACGAGTTGGTTGGGAACGAATCGATAGCCGTCCTGAAACCGGAAACGGCTCCGACACTCCCCCCCCCCCCCCCCCTCAAGCCGTCGCCGGACCTGTTTCATGCCGTCCACAAGTATGCAATCAACCTCGTCAATCACAATACACTCGAATGGCCGGGGCGGCGTTCCACGGACATTCTGCACAATTTAACTCAAATTAGTCAAAAATTTTTGGATTTCGACTACAGGTTAAATATATCACATTAAAAAATTGATAATTTAGGCAGTTTATTCCATCAAAATGTTAGTGATTCAAATAAAATTTTAAACGGACGAAACACGTTCAAGATTAAAATTTTGTTTGGTATAGTTGTCCGATCTGAAATCATATCCCAATCATCTAGACTTTGAAGTATGGTAGAAAGTGGGGTTTGTTGGGTAGAATAAAAAAGGAGTTCAAATATTGGAAAAATTCAAATTCAAAATTTTCTACCCCCCCCCGTCCCTCCCCCTTCAGCAGAAGTAAAGCAGAAATACCAAAAAAAATGATGATCAATGGAGAAGATATTTTTGAATAATAAAATGTTTTTTTTTAATTTCACCATGGCCATTCCCGTTCCCGACTTTTCCCAAAAACCCGGTCCCGACCAACTCTAATCAATACGCGAATTGGCAAAGGGTTCAACAATAAGGTACCCTTCCTAAGCGTTTAATAGATGTACTTACCCCAGACTTAAATTCATGGTACAGAATGTCAAATTCGAATGAGCCAATGTCGCCGTACAAAATGTCAGCAGCGTAGCATTTCTTGTAGAGTGAACTGAAGCCGCTGGTGCAATGGTCCACCGTTAGTCCGAACATGTCGTAGAACGTTTTGAGATCTTTCGCGTCGCGCCTTGCCAATGTATTCGAACTGGTCACAACATCGACCTACGAAATGTTGGTGGTAAAACGTGCTGGGTCGTTTCGTAAATTCCGCCACTATGGGCGTTTCGTAAATCCGCCACATATATTTTATGAAATAGTTTTAGACAACATAACTTTATACACCCCGCATTAAATCAGTTAAACCTTATACCATTGGTAAGTTCTATATGAATAGAAAAAGCATTACAGCAAAGTCGAAGTGTTTTGATAAGTTTCAAAAAAGTTATAATGTAAACTTGCCAAATATCGAACTTTTTCGTGGTTTTCTAATCATTACTTTTTAAAACTTTGATTTACTGCTTAGTTTCGTTTTAAAATAGTTTCTATTCATTTAGAGTTTCCATTGGTATAAAGCTTTTTCTATTCATTTAGAGTTTCCATTGGTATAAAGCTTAAGTGATTTAGTGCGAGGTGTATAAAGTTATGATGTCTAAAACTATTTCATAAAATATATGTGGCGGATTTACGAAACGACCTAGCACCGTGGTAAAATATGAATAGCGTATAAAGAGACTAGATATAGCATGGGGACTTGGACCGATCGAGAATCTCAAAAAAATCTTAAAAAATCGATTGTTCCAAGCCCCAATGGAGCCTCCGGCTCTGGCCGACCCCATGGCCATGTATGCCAGCATCCTGGCTCTTTGTGGATTAAAGCTAATGGTGCGTCGCGAACGCACCTTAACGCGATCCCGCAATGCCTTAACAACAACGAACAACGCAACAATTGCGGTTTTCCCTTCGCCAGTGGCAATTTGTTGCAAATGTCCACGAAGCCCAGCTTCGGGGGGTGAAAGCATCAACAGAATTGAAATGAGTTGTGCATCTCGGGGGCAATACCCTAAAATGTGCTTTTCAATTAAAAATAAGTTCTTATTTGTTTGAACAGGAAGATATAAAAATCCGAAAATTATTTTGTGGCATGGCATTTTGAGATTTGGTCCCGTAACCGAGATCGTAATTACTGTACCACTAGCAAGCATGCAGGCACGGCAAGCAACCGCGAGCAGTTCGGGCAATTCACGCGTTTGTCGTTGTTGCTTCAAGTCATTCGCCCACGATTTGATGTCCTCTGCCGCCCATTTGGAAATGGGATGAGTTTGTTGTTGTCCTTCACCTGAAATGGAAATATGCGGGAATTTAGCACAACCGTTTAAACAAAAGTGATTTTTGTTGAAATCGCATTTGGTGGTTGAGCTCAAGTCTTCAAGGAAAGCGAAAATGCACCGATCAGAAAACTCGCCTCGGCAAATGCACTCCCGGATATCCCTCAGCATTTGGGCCAACCAATCAATGGAGATAGCTTCATCGTTGTGGTTGAGATCCGCCAACTCACGCAGCAACTCCTCGACACTCTTTGAATTATCTTCAGTAAAAAAAATTGGAGTTGAAAAAGTTTCCGTCAAAATTCTTCACCGTCTTCATTCTGTCCTCCAACCGTCGCCCCAACTGAATTCGACATGCCGATTTGGAATGAAATTTGTTGATCCCGAAACGCTCAAGCAGTCCTAATATCTTTACCTTCCTCAACTTTCAAATTGTACTAAAGTGGTTAAAATGTTCAAGAAATGCACGAAAATGTTTGTAACACATTTTTAGACAATTTTTCATCGGAACCCCAACCCCGTATCCGCGACCTAGGTAAACGGGTTTCTCATATCCGTCCGTATCCGGATATAAGGATGGCCGTGCACACGCCTGTGAAATACCTCGACTGTTAATTTACCATGTAAAAACTAGAGATCGGAATTTTAAAAAATCCTGGACCTGGATTTTGGAAATGATATGGACTTACTTGCAGTTTTTCTGTAGATTTTAAGCCATTATTGTTATTTTTACACAGATTTCTTTGCGGGTTTTGGAGCCTGCCCAAAATGTTCAAAAATGCAGAAAAATGTTTATTTTTGGAAGGAAATTGCTTTTTTGATCATATTTTTCTCCACCAACAATTTTCCTCAACATTTGGGTTTGAGAATTACAAGATTTAAGCAAACTTTGTTTACAAGGTCCAAAAACTGCAGAACTTAGCCCAATTTTTCATTGGAAGAGAGGCTGAAAATCAAAATTCGAAAATAAAGACAAATATAAGAACGAAGGCCTAAAATAAGGACACTTCTTATAAATAAGGACATTTAAAATTTATAGGAAAAATAGCATACCTACTTGATGATGAAATTATTCTTAGTCGTCGTTGTGAATAACAAAAACAAATCCTCCAACGGCAGACAGACAATGAATGGATGGAATGAGAACCCACCGTAAACTGACAAAGACTGAGGCAGACATATATTTGTCTGCCCATCTTTCTCGCACCCGCACGGGTACTGTACATAGGAGCACTCTGCATCCTGGACGACACCCAACTCGCTCCCCGTGTGTTAAATAGAGAATGCAAAATAGTGAGATTGTGTTAGTCTATAGGAGAGAAGAGAGAAAAAGAGAAAATCTAAAAAGTAGCGAGAGAGTTGGTTGTTTACCAAAATAACAATATAGCAGAGAAAAAGAAAACGAGCGCTTTGCTCCGGTCAAATGTTTCCACACATTTGTATAGATCGGCGGCTTCCCGAAAGTTATGGTCAGAAAACTAAAAAAACATGCTTTTTTAAGGGTTGTCCAATAAAATTTCGCCCATGTTAGGGAAACCAAAAATGCATCTCTAAATATCGATTTACTTTTTTCGAATAAATGTTAGATCTAAAAATTTTATAACTAAAGTAGGTAATTCTTTTCAAAAATTTACACCAAAATTTTTCTCGGGGTATTCAAGGGCGTGGAACCCAAATCCATCCTCCATTTCGACAATTTCGAACCCCGGACCCGAATTTAATTTTGTTTAAGTCGATAAAAAGGTGTTTGCTGGGGCATTCGGGGTTGTAGAATCCGAATCTAAGCTCTATTTCGACCAGTTCCGAACCCCTAACCCGAATTGAACAATTTTTCTAAAATTTAAAATTTCCCAAAAATCAAATTTGGCCTCATTAAAAAGTACAAAATTACAACGAAAATGCAAATAGTGATCAAATTCATGCCTTTGAATGATTTTGAGGCCAAGTTTGATTTTTGGAAAATTTATTGTTCGAATTCGGATCAGGGAAAACTGGTTGAAATGGAGCTCAGAGCGTTGAATTTTAGGATTAAATATTTTCAATTTTATTTTAATTTTAGAAATTGTTACTTTTAAATCCCGATAATACTGACTTTTTTGCGCTTTTCAGCCAAATCAAAAAAAACTTCGCAATTTTTGGATTTTTTTGGGAAGAACTATATTTCTCATAGTTGGCGGTCGAATGACCACGTCAAACAACCATGGTTAAATGTCCGGGTTAAATCACCTTCTTTTACTACGGCCCCCGGGGTACGAAATCGGTCAAAATGGCTGCCGGATTCGGATTCTACGGGAATATATTTTGCTTTTATTTTTGGCGTTTTTGTCCAAATTTTAGCTCGAGTAGTTGGCCCATTCATAGGTCCAAATTAAAAGAATTCCCCGTCAATTTGTTTGTTTTTAGCGTTACCAAACAAATTTCACCCCAATTCGTTCATTGCTCTAATGGCCCAGCCTGATCCCGATCTCGTAGAACACTTTTTCTCACTTATCCAAGCGGGCGATGCCAAGAGTGTGCGTTCTCTACTGTATGAACATTTAACTAAAAGCCAATGGAACAGTTTGCGAAGCGCGACACTGGAAGGTCTTCCTTCAGCTTACAAATTAGCTCTAATGGCCGACGCAAATTTTTTTGGATTTCAGGATCTTCGCCGCTTTTCCTCGCTGCAAGTAAAGGTCATTTGGAGGTGTGCAAAGTGTTGGTCGCCAGAGGCGCTGATATCAACCAGAAGTTGGCTAACAGCTCGCCGTGGTTACAAGCGTGCGCGCGAGGCAATTTGGACATCGGTCAGTTCAGCATTTTTAAAACCTATCGATTATTTTAAAAACTTTTTCTGAATATTTTAAGTGCCCTTTTAAAATTCCATAACCGGTTACCCGCATTATTTAGAAATTACTAGAATGTTCCAAGCAAATCGTGTTTTATCAACCTTTTTAAAATTAAAATTAGTGTATTGAACATAACAAGTGTGATTGTCGCGAAAGGGGCTCGAACTATAGAATAAGCATTAATAAATTTTTCTTCAGCGGTCAAAAAATAACGGATGCGACGACTAAAGACTAAAATAAGCCTTTTTGCACTTTATCGGAATCAATCTTAATTATTCTTTTTTGAAAATTTGATTTTGTTAACCTTACTTATAAAATACTACCATTTAATTTGTCTCGCCGTGTTAATTGGTGTATGAATTGGCGTAATACAATTCCGCCATTGTTCTCTAAGTTTCTGAAATTTTTTTGCAGTCGAATTCTTCCTGGAGAATGACCAAGACATTGAAGCTGCGGATAGTGACGGTGTCACCGGGTTGATGTACGCATCGAACAATGGGAAGACAAATGTTGTGCACTTTTTGTTGTCGAAGAGTGCGCGCACTGATCGGACAACGAACAATGGTGAGATTTAGTTAAAAATTTAATTTGTCGGCAGCGCCTTTGATTTGGTATTTGTTCATTAGCATTTTTATGATTGATCTGCGTTGTGCGCATTAAAAATGTAATTTTAAAATTTCAATTTTCAGGGTTTCCGCCGCTTCTCTTCGCCGCAAATAAAGGTCATTTGGAGGTGTGCAAAGTGTTGGTTGCTAAAGGCGCTGATCGTGACCAGGAATCGAACAACGGCCGATCGCCGTGGTTGCAAGCGTGCGCGCGAGGCAATTTGGACATCGGTGCGCGGAATTCTCTTGATTTATGATTCGAAAGCAATCTGAAATTTTTAATTGCAGTTGAATTCTTCGTGGAGAATGGGCAGAACATCGAAGCTGCGAATAGTGACGGTGACACCGGGTTGATGTACGCATCTCGTAAAGGAAGGTCAAATGTTGTGCACTTTCTGTTGTCGAAATGCGCGTGCACTGATCGGACAACGAATAAAGGTGAGGGAATTTAAACAGAAAATGGCGTTTAAACTTTAAAGGATTATTTGGCGGTATTCTTAAAATGATAGCTTAAATTCCTTACATTTCAATTTCAATTTTCAGGATCTTCGCCGCTTCTCTTCGCCGCAAATAAAGGTCATTTGGAGGTGTGCAAAGCGTTGGTTGACAAAGGCGCTGATCGTGACCAGAGATCGGACAACGGCCGATCACCGTGGTTAGAAGCGTGTGAAGAAGGCCATTTGGACATCGGTGCGCGGAATTCTCTTGATTTATGATTCGAAAGCAATCTGAAATTTTTAATTGCAGTTGAATTCTTCGTGGAGAATGGGCAGAACATCGAAGCTGCGAATAGTGACGGTGACACCGGGTTGATGTACGCATCTCGTAAAGGAAAGTCAAATGTTGTGCACTTTCTGTTGTCGAAAGGCGCGCGAACTGATCGGACAACGAACAAAGGTGTGGAAATAAACTCGGCACCTTTTGATTTTAACAGAAAATTTTCTTTTTAAGGCAATACAGCACTGGTCTTAGCTGTTGGAAACAAACTCATTGTGGAACTTCTGAAATCGAAACGTTGAGAGGAGATACAATTTTTGATTTCTGGTCATTTTGGGCACCAGAATTCTGTGTTCTGATTTCTGGTTTTTAAAAAGGCGACCAGAATTCTGTTTTATGATTTTTTAGAGAAAAAACCAGAAAAAAATCAGAAATTTATACATTTCATTATCAAATTTGGCATAAACATTATGCCATTTTTTGATCAAATTTTCTTAAGAAAACGGTTAGTTTTGGAAGAAATTGTTTGACTTTTTTAATATTTTCAGACTTTTTCAATGGAAAACCGGCCAAATTACAAAATTTTAGACCAATTTTCTTAACTCTTCTTGTTAAATTTTCAAAAAAAATTTCCGCCGCCGGCCCCTCCCATTCCTAAAAACCTTCAAAAATAGACCATATTTAGTAAATTTTGGTTGCAAATCTCTTAACAAATTGAGTCTAAAATTTCAAAATTTTCTCGGCGGCGCCTATCGGCACCGCCGACCCTCACCCCAGCAGAAGTGAAGCAGTTTTTCAAACAAATTCGAAAATCGAAAGATAAAAACACTCTCTAAAAATCGACGTTTTTGGCTTACCCTCCCACCCAATTTTTTTTTTTGGTAAGATATTTATTATTGCTCCAAACTTTAAGATTTAAAAAAAAATTTTTGTAGAATTTTTAAAAAAATTCTGTTCTGATTTTCTGATTTATCAGAATTTCTGGTCGTTTTGGGCACCAGAATTCTGTTTTCTGGTTTCTGATAAAATGGGGACCAGAATTCTGTTTTCTGATTTCTGTTTTTTTAAATGCAACCAGAATTCTGATTTCTGTTTTTTAAAAGGCGACCAGAGCACATCCCTGATCCCGACGAAATGCGCATACAAAATATTAGTGCTGCATGAGAGTCTCGAGTATTGACTCGAGAGAAAGTCTCGAGTTTTTTGGGCTCGGGCTCGAGTATTTAGTCTCAAAAATTGAGAGTTTTTATATCCCTAAAGAAGGCATTTTGGTAAGAATTCCTCAGCAGAATTATGAGCTTAAATATTTGAAAAACTACATAATGAATAATCAGATAACTTTTGCCCGGAAAAGCGGGGGTACCGGTTTTCGGTTAGGCCGGTTTAGCGACGCCTGGTTTTCGGGTTCGGTTTTTGGGCCAAAAAACCGGGTTTTCAGTCCCCACCTTTTCCGAGCGCGTCCTTCGCATTGCTTCCCCAATTCGTCCAACTTCTGTTCGTCTCCCTATCCTTGAGCTCCAATTCGATCTGTTCAACTCTCACTTCGACACATTTGGTGGCTTCTGAAAATTCTTCGGTTATTTTCAGCAAAATGCCGAATGTTCACAATTAACAAATATGCATTAATTAATGAAAATGTTTACAAATTTTGCTCACCAAATATCCCAACTCGTTGGCTCAATGAGGCAACCAATTTGTGAAAATTTTGTTGATTTTCTTCCAACCCGACGATCTTTGTCTGCTGAGTCTTAACCAATTTCTGATACTCCTCCAATTCGATGACAACGCCATTCCCTTGGAGCGCCTTTCTGAGATATTGTGTGCAAAAAAATAAGTATATATTTTCCCAAAAATAAAATTGTTTTTTCATTTAATTTATGAGAATCCCTCGGCGGAGGCTTCCATTTTTCTCACCTTTCCGAGTTTATTTTTTGAAATGTTTTCCGATGTGATGCGGAACATGGCAAAATGTTGCTAAAGGATAAGGGCAAACCATGACAAAGTGCCTTAAGGATCAATACGGAAAAAGTGCCAAATTGACTAAAGTTGTCAAAAAAAGTATTCGTTTTAAATTATAAACATTGCAAATGTTAATAAAAAGACAAAGACAACGCATGACATGTTCAAATATGCAAAAAACTTCATAATAACTGAACGTTTTCAAAAGTGTCCACAAAAGATAACTAAGGGAAAGTGCCTAAATTGACAAAAATGTTTCTGCTGAATGGCGCGCCATAGGCAGCTAACTTTAATTTAAATGGAATTTAAATTTAATTGATTTGTAAAAGTTAGGAGAAAAATTGCGCGTATAATAAATTTCTGTAAAAATTTCCAACCATTTTTATGCAGTAAAGAAAATTACTAGAGCCCGACAGATTTTCCAGGACTCTTGACTAGGGGTGGCGGTTCCGAGAAGCGGGATTTTTTCGGTTCGGTCTTAGGCTAAGCTAGCTTAGGTTTAGGCTTAGGCTTATTCCTGAGCCTAAGCTTAGGTGTCACATATTTGTTCTGACGAAGTTGACCGGATTTACAACATTAACACATGAATAATTGAATTTTATTTTATTTTTTGTTTTGAATTTGTTGTTTTGTTTGCTTTAAATTTTGGTTTAAGAAAATTATGAATTTTTAGCAGAATACTCAAAAATTGCAATTGAATTATGAACCCCACGAGATGCACAAACTGCTGATTGGAAAAAAAAGTTGGAAAAATCATTTCAAGCGAAAAATATGAACGCCCTCATGAATAATTTGTTTAAAAATGTGTTCTTTATACAGTGGTGTGCAAAAGTAAATGCCCAAAATTTTTTTTGTTGTTCACCGATTTGTAAAATGATAAAGAAACAATTTGAGAAAGAGTGTTAAGGGCTTTTTTGAAGCATTTTTTGTGGGCTACAAAACGGCAAGAGCAACTATCCCGAATCCCCCTCATTAAAATACTGCTCCACCAAAGTCCGACCACTCCACTTTTTATTGGTGCAAAAGTAAATGCCCAAAATTTTTAAAATAAAAAATCAATTTTTTGTTTGGCCCAAAAACCAAAATGCAGGCATGACTTTTGATACTGATCAAAAAAGGTAATTGGACCAAGTTGCTACAACACCTCCTTCATGGAGATCCGGAAATCCCAAAATACACTGAAAATGGGGAGTAAATTTGGGAAAAAAATCCCCGAGGGCTTGGAAAATTTTTCTGAGAAAAATCAATTTGAGGGATGAAGCCCACAAAATTCTATACAAACGCCAAAAGACCGCTAAGCTCTGCAACTTTTCTCCAAGGAGTTAGGCTTGTGGTCACAATCTTACATAGGCACCGTCTGCAGAGGGTACTGTAGTACAATAAATTTTAGATGCAAAAATCGTGATTTCTCCCTTGAAATACATGTTTTTAATTGCCTAATTATTTAAAAAACTTTAAAAACTTATTATAATGAAGTTAGCTATTCCTCAAAAGCGCCAAACTAGATTCCATATTTTACGCTACCGTACCCCCTACGCACGGTGCCCACGTAAGGTTGCACATGACGAGGCTGCTTATTAGAGAAAAGTTGCAGAGCTTAGCGGTCTTTTGGCGTTTGTATAGAATTTTGTGGGCTATTCATCCCTCAAATCAAAATATGCACCAAAATATGCCAAAAATGCCGAAATATGCACCGAAAAATGGCACTTTTACTGCACTTATTTGGTTAATACTTAATTTTTTCCTTCTTTTAACGTATAATAAGTAAATTTAAAGCCTTTTCGCGTATTATTTTAACATTTTAAAAAGTTTAATAAAGTTGAAAAATATTTTGTTACTTTCAATCGCCAGGCCAACTCATGGCCATACTGGCCATCTCAGCGCTCTCCATTTGAGCTATGCGCCATTTCAGCGCCACCATTTTTCGATTATTTTTTATACGAATGTTCAATTTTTCAGGTGTTTTTTTTCAAAAACAGCCAGAAACCCAGATTTTGGGTGTATTTTTTTAAATTTTTGATCAAAAATGCAAAATATGCAAAATATGTAAAAAATATGCAGGAACCCTAAAATATGCAAAATATGTTTTTTTAAACTTGACCAAAAAAGCTCAAACCAACGCGAAAAGGCTATTTAAGCCGTTTTCTCAGAACAAATAAGCACACAAAATTGCAAAAAACATATAATCCGGGCCCTATTCATCATAATTTTTTACAAAAACAGAGCTCAGCGCCCCCATTCACTCTTTTGACCATTGCTTTTAAAATGGAATCGCGGATCCAGCATTCGACAGATCAACTCAGTTTACTCAAATTTAGCAACAAAAATCCATTGACGTGTCCATCGATCAATCTCACTGATCAGAAAAGTGTCAAATCATTTTTAAAAATTTAATGTGTTGATCAACTGAACAAAGTTACACGACCTGATCAATTGCCTAAGCATTGGCGCAACGCTTCGGCAGCGTTAAGAATGACGATTTTTTAACACAAAAAATCCCTTTGTTAATGGGCATTTGCCAAAAATTTAAAAATTACCAATTCAGAAAGCCATTGCAAATTTTATATTGGGTATCAATTTGAAGACTCTTTTCAAATTGTTTAATTAAAATATTTCATTTAAAATCATGGAAGTAATGGAATTATGGGACGGATGGTCCAAAGCGGGGATCAATTATTTACAAAAAAACAAAACCAAATTTAAATGCGTTTAAATTAAAAGTTACAGTTTCATGGCACAAATTAAAATTGTAAATTTTGCCTAGCCATCCGAGAAGAATTCACTGTGGGCACGCGGAGCCCGACTCAACCGCTCGAAATGCCGTCAATCGGCGGGGATTGTGCCGTTGCGATCGATCGGCGGCAGTGTTCGCAGAAAGTCTTAAAAACGGGATTTGCATTTTATTTGAAATTCCCTATTTTAAATATGGTTATATTTAGAGGTAGAGAGAGCGTGTCCAAAAAAAAAAATTTAACACAATTTAAATTTTATTTAATTATTTGGAAATTTAACAAACCCAAATGCACAAATTGCGACTTTTTACCTGTCGGCGTCCTCAAACGTTATGCTGGCAAATCGCCGCTGTAGCTGACCACCAACACCGACGTCGAGTTCGTCTCGGCCGTGGGCTTTCTTGCTGAAAATGTTTAGAAATTTTAAAAAGTTGCCTATTTTGAAAAACTTCTCCATATGCGCAAAAATGTGCGGGTGCAGCTCAATTTGTTGTCCTTCGGTTCGCACGAATAGGTTCCCGTGTGTTTTCTGCGCCACAAAATGTAGAGAACGGCACCACCGCCAATGACAATCAGTGCCAAGATGCCTAGTCCCGCCAATGGCAGAACGAAAGTGCCTGCATTATTGATTTAGGCAAATTCATTTTTTATTGGTAATTCTTTATTAAAAAAATGTTTAAAAATATTTTTTGAATCATTTTTTCGGCTTGCAAAGAAAGCAAAAGAATATGAATGAAGCTTTCGTTTTTTTTTGCAATGTTTCGTGAACGCCACCAACGAAACATTCTTATGCTCTCCCTCTGCATTATTTGATGCGTAATCGGCGATGATCAATTCACAAATTTGGGCAAGACGAAAATGATTTGAATTCTCTTCACCAATTGACCTCACACAAAATGGCAGTTTTATAAAGTTTGATATCGAAACGTTAGAATGAGCTGATCTTATGTTTTATTAAGATTTGAACAAGCATCGAGACAAATTTTGGAGCTTTCCCATTTGTCACTTATTCCCTTACAAATTAGGTTCTTTCTCTCTTTTGTCCTTTTGTCACAACTTTGATGAAATATTTCTATATTTTCTATCTCTTAAATTATTTTGGTTACATTAATTGGTTTAAATGAATATTTTTATTTCTCTCAATTGGCTTTACACAAAAATGGCAGTTTTTTCTAATGTTGGTATTCAAAACGTTAAAAGAGTGATCTTATCTTATGTTTTATTAAGATTTGAACAACATCGAGACAAATTTAGGTTCTTTTCCATTGTCCTCCCCCTCCAGGCGAGTGTTTGCGTCCATCGACGGACCCCCCCCCCCCCCCCCCCCCCGAAGCGTCCTCTCCCTACGAATGATCATCCATCGAACGTGTCCATCGATCAATCTGACTGATCAGAAACAGTATCAAATCGAACCCCCGGCGGCAGTGTTTGCAGAAGGCCTTAAAAACGGGGTTTAGGCATTTTATTTAAAATTCCCTATTTTAAACCAACGGCAGTGTTTGCAGAAGGCCTTAACTTAAAAACGGGGTTTAGGCATTTTATTTGAAAATCCCTAATTTTAAATATAATTATATTTAGTCGCACGAATAAGTTCCAGTATGTTTCTTTCGCCACAAAATAACAGCACAACCACCAATGGCAATCACTGCCACTGCCAGAATGCCTAGTCCTCCCACCAATGGCAGAACGAAGGCGCCTGCAATTAAAATGAAAAATGTACCCCAAAAATTTTTACTTTTTTGCATCTATAAAGTCGATATTTTAAGTTTTTGTCAATATAAATCCAAATCCTTAATGATCACCTAAATCCCGCGCTTTTGTTTCATTACCAGGGCTTCCACTTTTAGGCACTAAAAATTGCAAAATAGGCGCCTAAATAGGCACAAAAAAGTTCTGAAATAGGCATGAAATAGGCACAAAAATCCTCAAATAGGCACAAAAATAGGCAAATAAAATTTTTTACCGAAGGTTTTAACAAACAAAAAAAGAAAAAATAAGCGATTATTTCTGCTTATTGCAGTTACAAATCAAAAATTTTTCGATATTTTCCGGTGTAAAGCTCATCCGATTGTCGGCCAAAATGTTTTTGTATGCTGAAGACGAACGCTCCACTTCGCACGATTGAATATTTTTGGCATTTTTTGCAAAATATCTCAAAATCCTGAAAAAAGTCGCCAAAAATGCCGAAATAGGCACAAAATAGACACAAAAATGTCGAAATAGGCACAAATAGGCATTAGGCACAAAAACCGCAAAATAGGCATAAATAGGCATTATAAAGTCCACTCTAGAAGCTCCAAATAAAGCTAAAAACATGTTTTTCGTGCTTAACTCACTGTGCCAAGTTCGCAGAAAAAATAGGCATTTACCTAAAAGTGGAAGCCCTGTTCATTACCGTTTTTGGCTGGGCCCACTGACGACAGATTGCCCCTTGACAAGTCTCCTGCTTCGGCCACAAAGATCAGAAGGCAAAATGCCCAAAACATTTCAAATAAATGAGCCATAAGAAGATTCACAAAAAAATCGAATTTTTAGTTAAAAATTTATGAAATTTTTTAGAAAGGTATTTAAATAAAAAAAATTTTGGAGTGGAAAAAGGACGCGAGGTGCCAATCAGGAGCCGATTTCGGGGTCGGATTTTGGATTAAGTGAAAAAAAATTGAAAAGAAAAATTAATCAATTCAAAATTTACAAAAAATGTTTAAAAAATATTTTTTTAAATCATTTTTTCGGCTTGCAAAGAAAGCAAAAGAATATGAATGAAGCTTTCGTTTTTTTTTGCAACGTTTCGTGAACGCCACCGACGAAACATTTCCCTCTGTATTATTTGATGCGTAATCGGCGATGATCAATTCACAAATTTGGGCAAGACGAAAATGATTGTTAACATTTTTGATGTTTTAGAGAATAACTTTTGTTACATTTAAAAGTAAATTTCTTTATTTATTTAAAAGTTTAGAAGTTTGAATTTTGCAGGATAAAGATCATAATTAATATAAAACCATTCTTTAAAGGTGTCTGAATCTAAAACTGGTAGAAAAAATCCAGCTTAAATATTACAGTCTGAACTGTGCTGGGTTCAGTTCTGATCAGGTCTGATCGGGAATATCTTTGGTCTTATTGATAACCCCTAAAAGTCAAAACAGTCAAGAAATTGTGAAAATGTCGATTGTCGTACCTAAATGCCTATTTATTAGCATTTTTTATACAAAAAAAATATATAAAAATGTTTTTTTATATTTTATGATCGGCCCCGTCTCCTTTGACTTTTGATCAAAAGCTTCAGATCTCAGACAGCAGCTGTGTTATGAATGGCCATCAACCCAATTCCTGAAAACAATTAATTAAAATTTAAAAAAAAATAAGCAAAAATTACCGATCAATAATTGCATGACCACCACCAGCCAAGGCGTCTCGACAAAAAGGCGAACACTGGCATTCTGTTTAGATTTTAGCGGGTCTGAACATGGACAGAAACAAAATCGTTGCGTTTTTATAATTAATTAATTTTTCTTTCGAATTGCCGTGTAAGATAGAATGCCCGTGTTTTTTACATTGTAGAATTAAACAAATTTCAAAAATAAACCACAAATTTTTTTACATACATTCGCTTTTTGAAAAAATTATACACAGAGAGTTATTCTTGAAAAATTGTCCATTATCTGTTTGAGCGTAACAAAAGGGACGAAAAATCACATATTATTGACAAATTGTCCATTATCTGTTTGAGCGTAACTAAAGGGACGAAAAATCACATATTATTGACAAATTGTCCATTATCTGTTTGAGCGTAACCAAAGGGACGAAAAATCACATATTCTTGACAATGTCCTTTGAGCGTAACCAAAGGGACGAAAAATCACATATTATTGACAAATTGTCCATTATCTGTTTGAGCGTAACTAAAGGGACGAAAAATCACATATTATTGACAAATTGTCCATTATCTGTTTGAGCGTAACTAAAGGGACGAAAAATCACATATTATTGACAAATTGTCCATTATCTGTTTGAGCGTAACCAAAGGGACGAAAAATCACATATTATTGACAAATTGTCCATTATCTTCTGTTTGAGCGTAACCAAAGGGACGAAAAATCACATATTTTTGACAAATTGTCCATTATCTGTTTGAGCGTAACCAAAGGGACGAAAAGTCACACATTTGGTTGGCTTCCCTCACTTCAGCATCGCTTACGACCATACCACGTTGAAAGCACGCCATCCCGTCCGATCTGGCAAGTTAAGCAACGTTGGGCCTCCTTAGTACTTGGAACGGAGACGTCCTGGGAATCGGCGGTGTTGTAGGCGTTTTTTTAATTTTTAGGTGAATTATATACTTACTGAATATTTCTTCATTTTTTGTTGGTTCAAAAAATATTAGCACTCGTTAATAATTCAAATCTTGTTACTACTCCACTATAACTTAACGATGGAAATAGCAAGGAAATAGCAATTAAATGTGGCATTGAGTTTGGCGTTATGTCATTCAAAAAAAAAGGAGAAATTACAGCAGAAATCGAGTTGGCCACAAATCGAACGTGGGCGATTTTTTTTAAACGTGCAGATCTTCCTGATTTTTTGCACAGAGCTTGCCAACTAAATTGGCTATAATACTGAGCATAAATTATATTGATACCGGGTTACAAAAATTTTTAAATTAGCAAACAAGCTGAAAAAGTAGCTTTTTCAGTAAAATGAGCGAAAATCACAAAATTGGGACACTGAAAAGAGAGGCAAAACGAAGTAAACGTGGTTTTATATATTTTTTAGAATTTTTAAAACTATCTTTTTTAATCATCCATAACTGTTTTATCGAAAATTGGTGAACTTCATCCTTACAGTCTACCGGGTTCGAACCCCTAGCTCAGAGCAAAAAATGCACTTTTGTGTTGTATAAATACAGTATGCCAACATTTTTGAATTCCACTTCACCGCGCGTGCAATCTTGCTATTTCCAAATCTATTGGGGCGTAAGTTATAGTGTACTCACTTTCCACCATCTCTAACCTACCGTTCCCATTATATTTCTCGCAAAGTTTTAAACCGGGGGTACCGGTTTTCGGTTAGGCCGGTTTTGCAACCCCCGGTTTCGGTCTTGCCGACACCCGTTTAACCAAAACCCAAACCGGTTTTTAGCAAACCATCGAGAGACCCTTTTGATTTTCAAATTCGTAATTTTTGAATATTTTAGGCGGTGTCTGCCGGCGCCGTCGGACCTCTCCGATTCCTAAAATTTCGAGATCGGAATTTTGAAATGACTGGATCAGGAAACTGGATTCCGGAGTGGTCATCTTTTCATAAAAAATAATAAATCCATAACATTTCTTTGAATGATCTCTAAAGATTCCTGGAATAGTTTATGCAAATGAATCTTTTGAAGAATTTATTTTGTGGTTCTACAATAAAATTATTCTTTTCGATTTTAAATTATTTTGTGAAATAATTCGTGCTAAGAATTGGCCAACGAACAAAATAAATTTAAAAATTTAACAAAATTAAGAACAATATTATAGCGAAATTTCGACACCCGTTTCTCAAGTCCATTCGCGGATGGCAAACGAGCACAGCAAGCATCCAGCACTGATCAGATGAGCAAAAATAAACTGATTGGAATTTATTGGAAAATATTTGTATTCTAACAAAATAAGAATTCTTTATCATCAATAAAAGAAAGAACATAAATCAAAGTCCATTTGAGCACATCTTTTTTATTTAAAATATTTGTATTATGTGACTCATTTACACATTGGCTTCATATTTTTTCCCCATTAAATTCTTTTATGTGAGACGTTTAAAGATAAGTCAAATGTACAATCACCCTTTAAGCATTGAAAAAGCGGGGTCGATCGGTGGAATGCCATGCCCGTTGGGGTTGTTTGTTATTCATTCGTTTGATGGAAATTCTATTTTTGATTTGTGTGTGAGTGATCTTCTGCATAAATACCCGGTTTCCCCTCACACAAAATCAGTTTGCGGTGGAATTAGGGCGATTTAACAATTTAAATTAGGATTTAACCCCTGAGACTTTGGGGGCGGGTATATCGCGGTTTGGGTTCGGGGGCAAAAACTCCCGACCAAAATGTCGGTGTCTAAACAAAAGCCACCCTATTTTAAACCCATATTCAATAAATGGCCTCTTCACTTTGCTTGATTTTAAATTTTAATAATTTTTTTCATTTTTAAAGGATCAAATTTCTAATTAAGATAATCCAACGACGAATAGCGACAACCAATGGACTCCAAATCTGGCCTGGCCACTTTTGCCCTTCTCACGGCGCTTACTCTTCCCGGCCTCAGTTGGGGGGACGACTCGACCTCAGTGAGTTCTTTTTAGTTGCTCTTTTATTCAGCTTTTAATTAGTCGCCCGAAGAGTTCACGCCATGCGAGAAAATGATGGCAAAGTGCACTGACAATTGGGGTGAATGCTTTCCCCGGGATGGGTACAAGGGCGACGCTTGTTGCGAGAAAGGGGCATCTTGGAAATGCAGCGAAAAGGTGACATTTTATTGTATTTTAAAATTGAAATTGAAATAAAGCAATTAGCAAAATCAAAAACATTTTATTTAATTACCTATTTTGTCTTATTCTGACAATGTTTCAAAACCTTCAGATGAACACGGACGAAATGATGTCAAAAGACCCGACCTACGTAAGTTCAACTAATGCTAATAACTGTAAAAGTTTTAACAACACATTATAAAAATACGCTAAAACAATTTAGGCAAAGATGATAAATTGCTTCCTTGTTGGACATCCGGATTTGGTAAAAAAAAGGGGGGAATGAGGGGGCAATGTCAGTTTGCAAAATCCATTTTAGCTGTTTCGCGAAAGATCATTTCGATTTTTGGGGAAAATCGGGATCGGGATTGACCTAAATCGTGAGAGCCGGGATTGGGATCGGAACCAATGCTTGAAGTGTGATCGGGATTAGCAAGGGTTAATTTTTTTAAAAAAATTCCATAACCTTTTTAAAAAGATTTTTCTTCTTTTTTGCTTCAGCCGCCCTTATTAGGTTCGCTTTAAGCCTTTGGCCCGTGCCGATAAGCGCCTCGAGAAAATTTGAATTCTTCACAATTTGCCAAGAAAATCCAAAATTGCAGCTTTGTTAGTGTTTAAGATTCCTTTTTTTTGTTGGGAAAGACATTTTTCAGAGCTTTGCCCTAAGGTCGAACCAAAATTCGACCTTCGGACAGATTGCTCTTTGTTTCTTCAATTGTCACGCACCGGCGGGAGTTTCTAATCCCAAAAGTGCCCAAGCTTATCCTGTTTACATAATAGCTTTTTAATTTTTAATCTCTAAAAAAAATTTGAAAATCTTAAATGATTTAAGACACAAAATCAGAACTTATTATCATATTTAGGAAAGCCTTAAAAAGTGCATGCCGCATCCGTCTGAATGTGTAATTGTTTTTATTATTTAATTTATTTGATTGAATTTAAATTTTTCCATTATTTAGAAAAGCCCTCGTTCGTGTTGGATCAACTGGAAGGACTTTGAAGTGTGTGTAAGTGTTTTCAGTTTTTGTTCATAAATGTATAAAATACGTACAAAATTGGACTAAACTTTTTTTAATGCAAAATTTAAAAAAATATTAAAACAAATTTAGCCAAAATTGCTCAAATGTGTCCAGCGAAAACATTCGAACTGGGTAAGTGTTTTTATTATTTATGAATTAAATTACAATTACTTCTTTAAGAACAAACGAAAGAAATGTGAAAAAAACAAAATTTAGGACGCACTGAAGAAATGCTTGCCCAAAGACTACTATGAGAAGGAATGCGTAAGTTTTGCAATTTTGTATTTATTAAATTATTTAGGCTTCAATATTCAACGGCTAAAAGACGCAAATGACAAAAAACGGCATTTGCTAAAGATTGATTAAAAAAAGGAAACTAACTAAAAATGACAAATTTATTTAAGAATGATCCGTTGCCTCCAATCGACGCGGTGGTATATTGAAACTTTTGCCAAAAAGCCAATGCTTATGCATAATTTTATCTTTTAAATTGCTTCTGTTTAAAACAGATAAAAATGATTTTAAAATTTTTGCATTAATCAAAACAAAAAAGACTACCTAACTTTGAACAAGGCCCACATAATAATAAAAAATGACTTCAAAATTGATTTTAAAAATTAACCAAATTTATTTAAGAATGCGCCGTTGCCTCCAATCGAGAACGCCACCGAAGCGTAAAGAAAGCAAAAATGAATGTTTATGAATTTTTATATGTCGAATTTTATGATATGTGAATTTATTCCGTAAAAATTTTCAAGTCATTGGTTGGTTGGCGGACATTTTCACGGCTACATATGGGCCGCATTTTGCAACTATTCCCCGTCGTACAAAAACAAAAGAATTTTTTAGCGGTTTTGGAATTAAAAAAAAAATTCATTCCTAAACCTACTCCAGTGTTTCGTTTTTCAAAGCTAAAAAATGAAATGATTTTACTTTTGCCCATCCGCTGAGCAGTCGCACAGAATTCGCGTCATAATTTATTTTAAATAAATGTAAATTTGCTGGCCGAACCCTTTTCCGAGTTTGATTTTGATATAAGTACAGTAAAACTGTCCATTTTTATATGGAAATTTCGTTTTAGAAATCCGGGTGCAGAGATTTTTGTGATCGCTGACAGATGCACGACTGATCAGTTTGAGTCAGTCAGATCAGCAATGCGGAAAGGTGGCATGGCACATCCATAACGAAAGTAGACAGATTTATTAATATATAGTAAGCAATAGTGTTTCTTAGTCTTAAGAATGTGTCGATAGGCTCAGGGCTCTGAAAATCCAATTTAAAATTCTCTTAAAAAGTGTTGTGTCAAAAATGCTCAAAATTCTCCTTTACCATCTTAAAATTTCAGCTCTGCGGCGCGGCGATTATACAAAAGCATCAAATGATTGCTCGGCACAACCAGCAAAAGGCCTACCAACAAAATGACTGAATAGAAAATATGAAAAATGACATAAAATATATTTTGTCCATTGATACCAATTGTGCCATTTTTTGGTCCAATAACACCCGGCAAAGCCAGCTAAGCTCGGCAATCTGCCACCAGATTTTTCCAAATGCCGACAATGTCGTTGAGGCCCCATCTAATAACAGGCATGGTCACGGATATCCGCGGATATATCCGGATATGGATGGATACGGATACAGAACGTCCTTCACCCGTCGGCATTGGACCAAAAAACGGGGCGACTCGCTGAGAATGCCAAAATCAGAATGCACGGAGTGGCAAAAGTGGCAGAAATGCGTTGCAAAGTGCGCCAATCGCCCTGCGGCCCGGGCCATAATTGCAAAAATCACATAATTATGGGACCTAAGAGTTAAAAAAGAGCAATTTTTGAAGATCATGAAATCAATCAATGAGTTGACAAGCAAAGGATTACAGATTAGAATGCACAAGAAAACCAAAATAAAATATTTATAAAAACCCAATTTTTTTTTTGCTAACGAAGAGCAAAAAAAGATACATTTCCCAATTTACTTGTCAGATTCGTGTTTAGCGCGTAAATAAACGTCGGATTGGACTAGGGTTGTCACCCCGACCCCGACCCCGCAAATTTAGGCCATTTTTCGGGGTTTTCCCCGACCCCGACACTTCTAACCCCGACCCCGAACCCCATCCCCGACTCGCGGGGTTAGCATACACCCCTAAAGATGGCATCATTGAGTGACAAAATTCATTTTTTCTTAAGGTTTGACTGTAGTGGACGCGTACCTTTTGACAAAAAATTTATTGAACTTTTACAATACTTGATTATAATAAAATTGGTGGCTTAGTGGTATGTCTGTCCGGCGACGTTTATTTGGCCTTATTTTCCCACCAATAATGGAACTTTTTTAATAAATTTCCAAATATTTTTTTAATTAAAATGCGTGCAAAAGATGAATTTTTGAATAATTCATCACTAGGGATGGGATTTTTAGGTTTTTGCCTATTTTTCTGCAACTTTGTTTTCTATTTTGGCATTTTTGGCGACTTTTTTGAACTTTTGTTCATATTTCAAGCTTTTTTCGAAAAATTTCTTAAGAAAAATGAAATAAAATTCGGATTTATCTTGCCAAGACCACTAATTTTTTGGAAAATTTTCATAAAATATACAATAAAATTCGATTTTTTTTTTGTCAGGATCCTTGATAGAATTTCGTGCTTTTTTAGACGCGTATTTTGCAGATTTCTTGCCTAAAAGTACACTCCTAAAAAGCTTCAAAAAAGTACCGTATTTTTAAAATTTTGGTTGCAAATCCCTTAACAAATTAGTCGAAAATTCAAAATTTTTTTCTCTTCAAAATAAAAACATCGGCTCTAATGTTAATAAATTTTGGAAATTATTCAAAAAAACAAAAATTTGACCTTTAAAATTTTGAAGAAAAATTAAAAAAAAACCCGCAATCCCGACCCCGACCCCGACCGATTTGGGTAACCCCGACCCCGACAGTCCCGCCCCCGAAAAACCCCGACCCCGCAATTCCCAACCCCGCACGCGGGGTGACAACCCTAGATTGGACCATTTAATTCCAATATATGTGCAGATGTTGGGATTGGTGGAGATTAATTTTTGAAGAGATAATAAAAATAAAATTAATAAATAAATAAAATAAATCGCCTCTACCAATTGGTCAAGTCAAAAAAAAAAACGTTAAATGTTTTAAATAAAATTTGTGAACATTCGAATCGCCATCGGGTCTATCTCAGCCAAAAGCCATTTGATGACTGAGTTTAGCGCGGATATTTTATCCCTGACAGTTTTATGTAAAAGTTCAAATTTTCAAGCGTTTTTTCAGAAATGACTAAAAGTTTTGGGGAGACGGAGTTGGCCCGCTTCGGATTATTCAAAGCATATAAATAAGGAATATAATCATTAGAGCCCGGATTTATATTGACTAAAAACCGCGAAATATTGACTTAAAATATTGACCAAAAACCCCAAAAAGTGGCAAAATATTGATTTAAAAATGTGCAAAACTGACCAAATCCAGTCAAATTTTGCGTAAAAACCTTCAAAATTCGTCATTTTTTTATTAATTTTTCTCTCAGAATAGAAAATGTACTATTTTTCATTTGTTTTTAAAAATTTTATAAAAAATATAAATAAAAAAATTTTTTAGGGAAAATGTCGATTTTTGGGGGTGGATTTTTGGTCAAATAAAAAGTCTCTTTTAGAGGTGCATATTTAGTTTAAAAATTTTTTTGAATGTTAAGGTTACATTTTTCGTTTTTATTGCATTTTTCTTAAGAAATTTTGGGAAAAAGTGCCTGAAGTATTGAATTTATTCAAAAATTTTCGAAAAATGCCTAAAATATTGCATTTTTCTCAAGAAAAATGCCTAAAATATGGATTTATTACGGAAAAATGGCGAAATATTGATTTATTCTCAAAAAAGCTAAAATATTGATTTATATTGACTAAAAAGTCGCTCTAATTGTAAAATTTTTCAAAATGAATGCTATTTTTGGGCTTCTCTCGTGATTCCCTATTCGCAAAAAAAATAGGTTAAAACCTGAAAATCCGGGCTCTAATAATCATTGATTAGAAGTTTAAATAAAATTATCGGAAAATTTAAAATGTTTCTCTGCCACTCAAAACGTAATGAACGAACTGAACGCAAATAATAAACATTATTCCTTCGGGGCAAATGCTTCTTTCTCTGCCTATTCTCTCTGCGGCCACTCTCTTTCTCTGTGCTCACTATTCACTGTTCTAAGCTCTAACCTCCTGTTCCCATTATATTTCTCGGAAACTTTTTCTCTAATTACTTCATATGGCAATTGTTTGTTGGATTAAATGTTAGAACATAATAGAAAAATGTTAGGATATTTGGACTCAAATAAGCCCAAACTTCTCGGCTTCGCTCCATTTTGAACCTGGGGGTTTAGTGTATTTTTTTATTTACTTTTTTTTCGTGTCGATGCATATTGGCAAAATGGTTATAAAATGCAAAAATGACGCGCTGTGACTAAGGCTGTCGGTTTCAAATAAATTTCGGTTTCAAACCGACCGAACCGAAGCTTTCGGTTTTAAACCGACAGAATTGATCCGAACCGAAGCTTTCGGTTTTAAACCGACAGAATTGATCCGAACCGAAGCTTTCGGTTTTAAAACCGACAGAATTGATAACCAAACCGAAGCTTTCGGTTTTTAAACCGACAGAATTGATAACCAAACCGAAGCTTTCGGTTTTTAAACCGACAGAATTGATCCGAACCGAAGTTTTCGGTTTTTAAACCGATAGAATTAAAAACCAAACCGAAGCTTTTGGTTTCAAACCGACCGAACCAAAGCTTTCGGGTTTAAACCGACAGAATTGATAACAGAACCGAAGCTTTCGGTTTCAAACCGAACCGATAACCGAACCGAAAAAATGCCGGTTTTCGGTTTCGGTTTGAAACCGACAGCCTTAGCTTGACAAAGTTTAAAAGCCACAAAAAGTAGCATTTCAAAAAACCACAAAAGCTTTAATCATAAACATCTTCGTCTGCACTTTGCACAATTGAGTTCAAGATGGGTTCAAAGCGCCATATTTTTCTCATTGTCACAAAAATTGTAAATAAAAATAATGTAACTTTATTAGCGCATTTATTCGACTTTTGCCCACCTCGCCTTAAATGCGCAGCATATCATTTTGTTACTAATGGCTTCATCTTTTACAACAACAAAAAATGGCACAAAATGAATAAATAAAGCAACTAATTGGTCGGCCATTGAACTGTGCGCACCGAAACTTGGCATTTTGTCCAATTTTTGCAGGTTTTATTGACTTAGTCAAAACATTGCTAAAGGTTTAAAAAAGTGTCTTTAGTGGAATGAGGTAGTGCGTGTATTTATGCTATTTAAAAAAATGAAAAAATGCCAAAAAAAAACAGGCACTTTCGGTTGCACTGACTTATAAATTGAGAATTTAAAGCCATTCTGAGCCGGTTCAAATTTTCAAAAATAAAAAATGAGTTTACAATAGAATAGCTCGGGATCGGGATGGATTATCCCGGTTTTTGAAATCCCAATCCTGGCCCCGGTTTTAAAATCAATATCCATCCCTAAAATTTGCCTTTTTGCAAAAAAAAATTTACATTGGCCCATTTTGAGATATTTGAAAGTTGCTTTAGGCAGATTGCCAAAATTATCAACTTTTTATCCCAAAAATATAATAAAAAATCACCAACCACCTGTGAACACTTCTAAATCCAGGGGTGCCACCTGTCCTTATTTTTAGAATGTTCTGATTTTTACCCACTTTCTTATTTATTGGGTCTAAAATTTGCAAAAAATAGGAACCCGATGTAATCAGGGTTTCTATAGGCAAAACCCAAAAACGTGGCATTCAACCCCAAAACGTGGTAAACGTGCCAGTTTTATAAAACGTGGCAAAACCGTGGCAAAGTACCCCAAAACGTGGTAAATCCCACGTTTCCGGGGCAAAATAGAAACCCTGGATGTAATTCTTATCAAATTTCAGATCTTGTTATTAGCATGTCAAAATCAGACAATTTGGGGGGCCGGATGAAGCGTTTGCTGGGCACCGGCGATGGGGCGGACGTTCACTTTTTGGTGGGACAAGGAGACGAAAAGGAGGCGAGTTCAGAAAATTCATAACCAAATTGGTATTTAAGGATTAAATTATTTAAATAATAAAAACCATTTAAATTTTTTATTTTGCTCGAAGAAAGGAAAGGAATAAACCCCCAGGGGGCTTAACACGTTAATTTATTATTTTTAAATATTTAGCTTCTACCAGGCACGTATTTAGGATTTTGCTTTGGGGGGGGGTACCGAAAAAAAGTCGATTTTTAGGGGGTGCATTTTTGGGTTTTATTGCATTTTTGTTAATCAATTTTTCATAAAATGTTAGGATGCATTTTCCGTTTTTCAATTTTCAAAAATGCAACTTTTTTGAGAATTTTGCTCATTTCTGAGGGGGGGGGGGGGTCGGCGGTGCCGATAGGCGCCGCCGAGAAAATTTTTGAATTTTGACTCAATTGTTAACAGATTTTCAACCAAAATTTTAAAAATTCGGCAATTTTTTGAAGCTTTTTAGGAGTAGTAAGAGTCCGGCGGCGCCGATGGGCGCCGTCGGGAAACATTTTCAGAGATCTTAATGACATTTGTGAAGAAATTTGTCAGAATTTTAACAATTTTTGGGTCTTGGGAAGGGGTCGGCGGTGCCGACAGGCGCCGCCGAGAAAAATTTTGGGATTTTTGACTCAATTTGTTAAGAGAATTGATCCAAAAATTACTTATTTTGTAAATCAAAAGGGTCCCCCTATGGTTTTTTGTTTTAAAATTTTCCTTTTGGGGGGGGGGGGGGGGGGGTACGTGACCCCTCGTACCCCCCCCCCCCTAAATACGTGCCTGGCTTCTACCAGCACATAAACTGATTTTGGGGGCAGCGTCCGATGTGTTTGAGACAAAGTTCCGTTCAGACGCAAAGTCCGCCGCCGCTGGGACAGGTGCGCAAATTTTGTTTAAAAATTAAAAAAAAATTGTTTTAGCCAAAAAAGTTGAACCCGTGGTGGTCACTGACGTGAAGGTGGGCGCGTTCAAGACGATGTTAGCCTTCATTTACGCGGACGATTTGCGCGGACTGAACGGGGACAACGCGCTGGATGTGCTTCGCGCGGGTCAGAATTTTTTTAATATGTTATGAGTAGGGCGCGGATTTATATGGACCAAAAACCCCAAAAAGTGCCAAAATATGGACTAAAAAGTGCGCTAAAACTGACCAAATACTAAAAATAATAAATTTTTTGGAAAATTCGATCTTTAGGGGTGCATTTTTATTTTCTTGGAGGTGCATTTTTGGTTTGAAATTTTGAATTTAAGGGTATATTTTCGGGTTTAATTGAATTTTTCTTAAGAAATTTTGTGGAAAAGTGCCTAAAATATTGATTTATTATAGAAAAATGGCGAAATATGGATTTGTTCTCAAAAATGCCAAAATATTGATTTACATATATTGACTAAAAAGTCGCTCTAAGTCTAAAATTTCGAAATGAATGCTATTTTTGGGCTTCTCTAATGATCGCTATTCTGCAAAAAAACTTTTCACGGGCCGAGACTTTTTCAAAAACATTTCCTCATTATTTTCTCTATTTTTTGAAACCAACTTTATTGTTGAAGAAAATGCTGGTCCCGATCCCGGCTTTCACGGTCCCAGTCCCGATTTTTCGCAAAATTCCCGGCCTACTCTACGGTACAGTACCGGAAAAGTATCGGTACTTTTTGAAAAGGTTCGATGGGTACTATTCGGTAAAGTACCGAAAAAACGTGGGTCTTTTCCGTACCGGCACTAACTAACACTAGTTTATGAGCACGACTATAAAATTAGAATTTTTACAATTACCATCAAATTTATTGCCAATTTTTTAAATATTATTATAAACTTAAGCCAATAAATATGACGTGGCCGGACTGATCAAAGCGTGTGTGGACTTTCCAAAAGCGAAGCTGAGCAATGTTTTCGTCGCATTTGGCCAGGCTCGCTTCATTGGAGAAAAGGTGCGGAAAATTTTAAAAATACTTTCTAATGAATTAGGTAGGTGGTAACTGTAATAAATAAATAATTTTTTAAAAATATTTTAATTAAATTTTAGGACTTTGCACGCTGCTGTTTGAATTACATCGAAGAGAATGCGGCCAATTTGCTCCTGTCAAAAGCATTTTTGCAAATTAGCCAACATTTGTTGTGCGAAATTCTGGAGCGTGATCACCTTTTTGTGTGCGGAGAAATTGTAATTTGGAATGCCGTAAAATAACTTTTAATTTTGGGAATTTATATTTAATTTTCATTTTCTTAAAAAGAAACTTATTTTGTAAGACATTAATTTATTTTCTTTAATTAGGCACTTCGCTGGGCAGACAAAAAATGCCGTCAAAATGGGAAAGCGCCCTCGGCGGAGAATAGACGCGCAATTCTCGGCCAGGCACTCTTCAAAATTCGTTTCCCGCTCATGCCGAAAGAGGATTTTTCTGAAATTATTGGTATCCATCCATTTTGAAGTGCCAATTTTGAATTTTAAAATGCCAAATTATATTAATTCCGACTTCAAAATCCGGTTCACCTGCGCTTTTGACAGTTCCGTCCGGAGTGTTAACGAAGGACCAGATGATGAGCGTGTATCTGCACCATTGTCATCCGGACGCTGCTCTGCCCGAACTGTACCCGCTGCAATTCCCAACTAAGCGACGGACCGCGACCAGATCGGACGACGATGGTCGGCTAAATAGAGGATGGCTTCTGCATTTTATACGTCCCCAAACAAATTTTCAAATTGAGCCTGAGGGAGTTTTCTGGACGAAAAACCCGGATAAATTTTCTGGCATTTGCTCGAGTGCCAAGTTCAAATATTTGTCAGCAAAAATATGTTGAATAAAAATTTTATTAAAAAATCAAAAACTTAGGCTTCTTGTTATGTTTTACTAAAATTTTTGGATTTTGTACAAATTTTGGGTAAAGGCAGACAAAAAAACCAAATCCCAAAAACCCCAATACTATTAACCAAATTTTGTTTGGCCCAACTGCTTATCCCTGACTGGGAGGATTCGGGAAATCCGGACTGAGTCCGGTCCGGGCACGTGTGGACAAACAAATGCAGAAGAACGGCTAAATGTTCTATGTCAGCAGAAGCTGTCCAAATTACATTTCAGGTCCGTATAAGCCCAAAGGGAAAATTATGCTGACAATCGAAAAAGTGTCTGAATTTGCGCGAGTGAATCTGAGCAGCCGCCAACTCAGCGAGGAGGCCGTGTATATTAGGGGCCTTCCCTGGAAGATATTGGCGACTTCGGGAGCCTGCTTCAGCCAAATTGGCTTTTACCTCCGGTGCAACGATGAAAACACTGGTGGACATTATTTGTCACTAACAATAAATAAAATAGCAATTTTCATGGGACGGACGGAAAAGCATTTTAGAAAAAACGGGCATTTCTTCGGGGAGTTCAAGGCCTGAAGCCATACAAATTTCCTATTTCATTATATCCGATATTCGAAATAAAGAGACCGGGAATTTGCGCCATGGTTCGGGCCCGAGACTGCGACTTGATCCAGCCAGAGTCGGGAGACAAAAAAAAAAATCAAGAATTTTCTTGACGCAAGACTCGGGACCGATCCCATCAGACGTTTTTCTCTGTGTTAGCAAGCAAACTCTTTTAGGACTTTTTAGTGGCGCCGAAAAATTTTTGACGTATTATAAAATTGAATATTTTTGATTGCGAGGTCATGCGCCGAGATCAGACAGTACTGAAAATGTGTCTAATTAAAAGATGACAATTGGAGCTGTGCCGGGTCGGCTTTCACAAAAGAAAGGAAAAAAGGACCACACTCGGAAGATCATTCGTCACATTTTTCACGAAACGGATAACGTTTGGGGATTTGCTCAGTTTATGGCGTTTGAGGTGAGGTGTCCCCCCATATTAGTGCTCGGCAAATGCACTTTTTCGGTATTCTGTATCAGTATTTCGGTATAATACGATATTGAAAAAAAAATGGTAAAACATCAACTCGCTTTTTAGTGGCAAAAAGCATTTATGATCAAAATCGCGCAAAAGCTTACGCTTAGGCCTAACGAACCCCTAAGTTCAGGGTGGCTTAGACTTAAGCCTAATGAACCTCTAAGCTTTTTTTGAAAATTGAAGAAAAAGCGAGTCGATTAAATAAGCGAGTTGATTAAATAAGCGAGTTGATGGCCGTTCAAAAAACTATTGAAATCCCAAAATTTTTTCGGTCGGTATACCGATCGGTAATACCAAAAACAAAAAGACGCAGTAATACCATACCGTACCAAACACTAACTAGTCTATGTATATGATCAAAAGTTTGCGTGGCCTTAACAAAAAATCAAAAATTTAGGAACTGATGGACCCGGACAACGGGTGGTACGACGCGAAGAACGACACGGCGATTTTGAGCGCCGAAGTGAATGCCGAAGAACCTTTTGGGGTCGATTGATGAATGTGTGTACATATTGTGCTTTTTAACCACAATTTTGAGGCCAAAATTGTTTTTGGAAATTTGAATTATCAAATAATTGTTTTGAATTCGGGTCCGGGGTTCGAACATTGGCACAAGAAAAAAGGATTCAAACATTTTAAATTTTAATCATTCTTTTCATTCCAGCCTTGGCGATGATGATTCAGATTGTTCGTCAAAAATTTTTGACAGCCCGAGAATCCAATGAACGAATGAATATTCTCATAAAAATTTGAAAAAGAGTTAAATAGCGTGATGCCATTTTTTAAAAAAACTTACCGTATTTTATTTGTTTATTATTATTTTGATTTTTTAAGTAATTCTTGTTAAAGTCCTCAAAAACATCAATTCATATTAAAACGGTAAAAAAAAAATTCCCGGAAACGAGATCAGAAAATTTTTTAAACATTTTTGTTAAGAAAATTGCTTTAAAATTTCAAATTTTTGCCGATTTGCGAATTTTTCAAAAATGCAAATTTTTTGATTCTTTACTTGTGCATAAAACGACTCGAGTTCTTCAATTAAGCCCCGTTTTAGCATGCCATCAACTCGCTTATTAAACCGGTTCAAAAATCGCTTTAAACCAAACGGTTCCTCCCGACTGCGGGTCGGCAAATGGTCCATGCAAATTCATTTCATTCGTTCAATGTTTGCGCCTCCATTTTCTAAAATTTTCTCTCCAAGGGCGAAAGCATAGTTTTTGCTTTTTGCACAAAAAGTTGGGAACATTTTGAATGTTCATTGAGTCATTCAGGCAAAATGCTGACCTACATATCTTTATCATCTCCATCATACATTGAATTGGAAAGAAAGTTTTGCAGTCCGCCCCCAATATTCAAAAAATGTGAACCAATGCACCAGAATCCGCGTTTATATGTATTAAATCCCTTTCTCTCCCAACAATTTTAGGTACTTTCCCGTTTTGCGACCCCCTCTCCAAATTTGCTGAAAACATCATATATGGGGTTTTCAAGGGTGCTGATCACGAATCTGACAATATTTTTAAGATCTGACAACATCTAAGATTTTGAAAATCTATGATTTTTTTACCATTAATTACCCAAAAGATTTCTTAGGTGCTGAAAACAATGGAACAAGCAAAAATTTTAGCGGGCTCGACTGTAACCCGTTTATGAACCGGTTCAAAATTTAAAAAACTAAGGAAAACGTCTTTTAAGTAACACGGTTACAAATCACCAAAAGTGAAACTTATAATCTGGTCACATTCTGAAAAGACCAAAGTATAGCGCTTAATTTATTAAAAGATACTTTCATAATAGTCCTTAGCGTTGCATGCTTCATCTACTCAAGATTTTCTTTTAAAAGCCCATATCTTGGCCGACGGCGCATCAGCAGCCAGATTTGTATAATAGATGCATAGAGCTTTGTGCCCTCATTCATATGGCATGTTGATGGAGTTTTTTGGAGTACGGGCCGCAAAGTTATTATTTTAATGCTTAAAAATACCATATCTTCCCTGAATGTGCTCCCAATTGCTGGAAAGCGTAAGATTACTTTTTGAAAAAATGTTTTTTGGGCTCCAAACAAAAAAGTAAGCACCTATTAATCCAGACGACCGTCGTGCCTGCCGTGACGACCGACGGCCTCACCCGCAGCAAATGGCCGTGGCAGCTGACGCGAGCACAGCTGACTGCAATGCTCCGGGTCCAGCTGGGCGGACGCTGCGCGGAGGAAATCGCCTTTGGTGGCGTGAGCATGGGCCATGGGACCCCGGAGGCGGGAGACGAACACAACTGGAGAAGGACCGCCCGCGCCGTAAACATTTGAAACTAAAAAAACATTTTTATTCGCAATCGGTCGCTTTTGATTAGACACTGATCGATTCCATAAAAAATTGGGGGGGGGGGGAGGGAGGGACGAACCTTTACTGTTTTCGTGAAATCCGGTCAAAGTGAGGCCCTATGCAAAATTTGCGGCGCTGTTTTGACGCATTGGCGTCCGATCGTCGGAAGCAGCAATTGGTGATGAATGCCGCCGGCGCTGCTCCGAATGGAATGCCGCCAAATCGGCGGACGCAAAAGTTCGAATGCGCGAAACGCCGCCAATTCCGTAAGGAAATCTTAAAACTTGAGAATTTCTGGTGCAATGAATCAGAAAGTGCCGCGGCAGTCGTTGTCATTGTGCTGCTGCGCTGTTGTTGTTGACGAATTTGTTGGTTGGCGGACAATCTCAAAACGGCATTCAGCAGCAACGGCACTTTCGGAGTTTGGCATTTTGACGAAGGCGACACAAAGTTGGAGCAGTTCATGTGGTTGCAGGTGGGCAAGTCGACGGCTGAACTGCTTGAGGAACACGAAGGACAGTTCGGGCTCGGAGCTCACCCAATCGTTCACAACCTAAAAAAATTGCATCTGATCACTTCGGATAAAAACTGATCAGGAATTTAAAATCGCCCCCTCCCCCTACCAGCGGGTCAAAATGAATTTTGCGCAGCAATGAAAGTGCCAAAATGTCCGGCGCAAGCGCTGTTGGCACTTCCAACTTTGTGTTTGTGTTCGAGTTGAGCCGTTGAATTGCGCCCATTGTCTGCAGACAGCGTTCGTCGTTCTCGAGCAGTGCATCCATGAAAATGTTGCACGACCCGACAAACATTTCGTCCAGCTTCCTCAAAAACTGACGGAGATTGTCGAGCGGCACAATTTCTGTGTAATGAATGAATTAATTTGATCAGACACTGACTGATCGTTATAAATAAGTCACAGATCCTGATCAACTATTATTGATTGATCAGGCACAAATGATTAAATTTCGGTGATTTTTAATTTGCATACAAAATTGGAAGGCACGGACCTTCAATGTTTTTGTGAAATGCGATCAAAGTGAGGCCCAATGCGAAATATGCGGCGCTGTTTTGACTGGCGTTCGATCGTCGGAAGCAGCAGCAATTGGTGATGAATGCCGCGGCGCTGCTCCAAATGGAATGCCGCCAAATCGGCGGACGCAAAAGTTCGAAATGCGCGAAACGCCGCCGAACCAAATTTTATCTAAAATCCAAATAATTTTGAATTATTTTAATGCCTAAATGGAATGATTTCGGAGCTTATTTTGGAATTTACAGAAAAATTCTTGAGAAAAAGTCAAAAAACATCGACAAAATATCGAAGTTTGTCGAGATTCTGATCAGAGTCTTAGGGCAAAAATGGTCCCCGAAGGCCCACCGTTAGTGAATGTGGCATTGCGCATGCCAACAAAAATGAAGGTACGATTTGCGAGCACAACGGGTTGCCGAGATGTTTGAATTTGTTTTGAATCCAATCCCAACTGGACTGCGCCAAAGTGTTGCCAGAAGAGAGCGCCGCAGGGACGTGTCGGAAATTTTCTTTTTTTAAGCTTGCAAGGGCTAGCCCCGCTTGGCGGGCACTTCCGCAGGACCAGCAGACCGCCGAAGCGCTAGCGGCGGCGACGCAGGCACTGATTGGGGAGGCGCACGCTGAGACCACGGCCATGCTGCTGCCGGAGAAGAAAAAGCTTCGGCTGGTACGTGAGGAGGACGGGAGGGAACCCCCGGCTAAAAGCGTGTGAAAATTGTTTTTTTAGATGGCAATTCTGCTGTTCCGCAGGGACACGATTATGCGGGACGAATTTCGAAAGTAAGTTTGCTTTAAAATTCCGACCAATTTTCTCTTGGCCGACCCTACTCCTACCCCCCCCCCCCCCTAACATCGCACCTCGCAGCGCTCAAGCCGACCCCCCCCCCCTGACCTTTCTCTTCCCCCTCCATCACTTCTTCCTGCTGTTCTTACAGGGACTGCTCGCATTTGTCTTTCATCTTCCACCCCATAACTCCTTCCTGCTGTTCTTCCAGGGCTGCTTGAATCCGCTGCCTTTCACCTCCCCCTCCATCACTCCTTCCTGCTGTTCTTCCGGGGACTGCTCGAAGCGGACGTCTTTCTCCTCCCCCTCCATCACTTCTTCCTGCTGTTCCTCCAGGGACTGCTCGAATTTGTCTTTCATCTTCCACCCCACAACTCCTTCCTGCTGTTCCTCCGCTGACTGCTCAAACTTGGCGGTCGGCGTTTTGAGGTTCACCCACTTTAAATTGTTGGCCCAATGAATGTCACGGCTGTGTGCATGAACAGCAAACTCTTCGGCAAGGCCTTCCAGCCGGGAAATGTGGTCAAATGTTTGCCATCCGTCATTTGGCCGCGCAAAAACTGAAAGGCCAAGACAAGCGCCTCGCCGAGAAGGGATGAACGCGTTACCTAAAATTAGGCGGGATTGGCTCACAATGTTGGTCAGCTGCATCTCAATAAACACCACACAAAATGGCCAAGAACAATCAAAAAATGAAGACATACCGAAGCCGTGTGGAACGGGTCGTACACGTTGAGCTTCGGCCGGCCCTTAACCGTTGCGTTCTGTTTATTGTCTGTGAGCCCATGCTGAATGGAGATGGCCGTCGACAGTGGGGCAAACAGCGCGTAATAGTCGACCAGCTCGACAGCCCTCGCCAACACTTTTGGAACATTTGCTCGCCCAAACTGAACCAAAAAAGATTAACTTCTTTTTTCTTCTTCATAAGGCAATCGCTCCGATGATGGATGTCGTCAAGTTCCCGCACAATGTTGGCCACGTCAGGCGCAAACATTTGTGATCAAATCTCGCAAGTCCCCCCCCCTCCCCCCCCCAAAAAGTGCCAATTTCAACCTAAAGCTGTTTTTCAAGGTTGATGAAGCCCATCCGAAAGGATGATCGCGGAGGAAGCGGCGGCGGCAGCAGCGGCAGCGGGGGGAGCGGTGGAAGTGGAAGGAGGGGCGGGGGCTGAAATCGTGCCCGAAGAGGACGACGATGATGGGGATGTTTTTAATGACAATGGAAGCCTGATAGGAGAGGAAGAGTTGAATGCCGATTGGGGACCCGTTGAGATGGAGTAGAAGAAAGGGGAGAGGCCGAAGGCAATGAGGATGGAGGCGGCTGAGAAGAAGGAAGGATGAAATGGAAGGCGGCTGAGAAGGAAGGAAGGATGGATGGGAAGAGCGAGAGAGGAAGGGGAGGAAGGCAATGAGGATGGAGGCGGCTGAGAAGAAGGAAGGATGAGATGGAAGGCGGCTGAGAAGGAAGGATGGATGGATGGGAAGAGCGAGAGAGGAAGGGGAGAGGCCGAAGGCAATGAGGATGGAGGCGGCTGAGAAGAAGGAAGGATGAGATGGAAGGCTGCTGAGAAGGAAGGAAGGATGGATGAGAAGAGCGAGAGAGGAAGGGGAGAGGCCGAAGGCAAAGAGGATGGAGGCGGCTGAGAAGAAGGAAGGATGAGATGGAAGGCGGCTGAGAAGGAAGGATGGATGGATGGGAAGAGCGAGAGAGGAAGGGGAGAGGCCGAAGGCAATGAGGATGGAGGCGGCTGAGAAGAAGGAAGGATGAGATGGAAGGCGGCTGAGAAGGCATGAAGGAAGGATGGGAAGAGCGAGAGAGGAAGGGGAGAGGCCGAAGGCTATGAGGGAGCACTTTTTTGCGTGTGCACGCGCACTTATTTTATATTTATTGTTGATTTTTTTTGTTTCGATCTTTTTTTGTTTCTTTGTTTTTTTTAGAATAGGCCGGGATCGGGGTTGGTACTGAAGTCTCTACTTTTGGGACTGAATTTCTCCCTTGTAAAATCCCGATTTTTTTCAAAATTTCAAATCTTTGTTTTTGACCATTGATCCCGGTTTTTTTGATCGGGATTTGATTAATTTTCCCAGTCATAAAATCCCGGCTTTTTAATTTTCTCAATCCCGATCCCGGTTTTCCCAAAAATCCCGATCCCGTCCTACTCTAGCTTTTTTGAATAAATTGATATCAAATGTTCCAAAAGTGTTGGCGAATTGGCTGTCGAGCTGGTCGACTATTACGCGCTGTTTGCCCCACTGTCGACGGCCATCTCCATTCAGCATGGGCTCACAGACAATAAACAGAACGCAACGGTTAAGGGCCGGCCGAAGCTCAACGTGTACGACCCGTTCCACACGGCTTCGGTATGTCTTCATTTTTTGATTGTTCTTGGCCATTTTGTGTGGTGTTTATTGAGTGCAGCTGACCAACATTGTGAGCCAATCCCGCCTAATTTTAGGTAACGCGTTCATTCCTTCTCGGCGAGGCGCTTGTCTTGGCCTTTCAGTTTTTGCGCGGCCAAATGACGGATGGCAAACATTTGACCACATTTCCCGGCTGGAAGGCCTTGCCGAAGAGTTTGCTGTTCATGCACACAGCCGTGACATTCATTGGGCCAACAATTTAAAGTGGGTGAACCTCAAAACGCCGACCGCCAAGTTTGAACAGTCACCGGAGGAACAGCAGGAAGGAGTTGTGGGGTGGAAGATGAAAGACAAATTCGAGTAGTCCCTGGAGGAACAGCAGGAAGAAGTGATGGAGGGGGAGGAGAAAGACGTCCGCTTCGAGCAGTCCCCGGAAGAACAGCAGGAAGGAGTGATGGAGGGGGAGGTGAAAGGCAGCGGATTCAAGCAGCCCTGGAAGAACAGCAGGAAGGAGTTATGGGGTGGAAGATGAAAGACAAATTCGAGCAGTCCCTGTAAGAACAGCAGGAAGAAGTGATGGAGGGGGAGGAGAAAGAGCGGATTCGAACAGCCCGGAAGAGCAGCAAGGAGTTATGGAGGGGGAAGAGAAAGGTCAGGGGGGGGGGGGGGTCGGCTTGAGCGCTGCGAGGTGCGATGTTAGGGGGGGGGGGTAGGAGTAGGGTCGGCCAAGAGAAAATTGGTCGGAATTTTAAAGCAAACTTACTTTCGAAATTCGTCCCGCATAATCGTGTCCCTGCGGAACAGCAGAATTGCCACAGCAGCCAGATTTGTATAATAGAAAATTTCCGACACGTCCCTGCGGCGCTCTCTTCTGGCAACACTTTGGCGCAGTCCAGTTGGGATTGGATTCAAAACAAATTCAAACATCTCGGCAACCCATTGTGCTCGCAAATCGTACCTTCATTATTGTTGGCATGCGCAATGCCACATTCACTAACGGTGGGCCTTCGGGGACCATTTTTGCCCTAAGACTCTGATCAGAATCTCGACAAACTTCGATATTTTGTCGATGTTTTTTGACTGTTTCTCAAGAATTTTTCTGTAAATTCCAAAATAAGCTCCGAAATCATTCCATTTAGGCATTAAAATAATTCAAAATTATTTGGATTTTAGATAAAATTTGGTTCGGCGGCGTTTCGCGCATTTGAACTTTTGCGTCCGCCGATTTGGCGGCATTCCATTTGGAGCAGCGCCGCGGCATTCATCACCAATTGCTGCTGCTTCCGACGATCGAACGCCAGTCAAAACAGCGCCGCATATTTCGCATTGGGCCTCACTTTGATCGCATTTCACAAAAACATTGAAGGTCCGTGCCTTCCAATTTTGTATGCAAATTAAAAATCACCGAAATTTAATCATTTGTGCCTGATCAATCAATAATAGTTGATCAGGATCTGTGACTTATTTATAACGATCAGTCAGTGTCTGATCAAATTAATTCATTCATTACACAGAAATTGTGCCGCTCGACAATCTCCGTCAGTTTTTGAGGAAGCTGGAAGAAACGTTTGTCGGGTCGTGCAACATTTTCATGGATGCACTGCTCGAGAACGACGAACGCTGTCTGCAGACAATGGGCGCAATTCAACGGCTCAACTCGAACACAATCACAAAGTTGGAAGTGCCAACAGCGCTTGCGCCGGACATTTTGGCACTTTCATTGCTGCGCAAAATTCATTTTGACCCGCTGGTAGGGGGGGTGGGCGATTTTAAATTCCTGATCAGTTTTTATCCGAAGTGATCAGATGCAATTTTTTTAGGTTGTGAACGATTGGGTGAGCTCCGAGTCCGAACTGTCCTTCGTGTTCCTGAAGCAGTTTAGCCGTCGACTTGCCCACCTGCAACCACATGAACTGCTCCAACTTTGTGTCGCCTTCGTCAAAATGCCAAACTCCGAAAGTGCCGTTGCTGCTGAATGCCGTTTTGAGATTGTCCGCCAACCAACAAATTCGTCAACAACAACAGCGCAGCAGCACAATGACAACGACTGCCGCGGCACTTTCTGATTCATGGCACCAGAAATTCTCAAGTTTTAAGATTTCCTTACGGAATTGGCGGCGTTTCGCGCATTTGAACTTTTGCGTCCGCCGATTTGGCGGCATTCCATTCGGAGCAGCGCCGGCGGCATTCATCACCAATTGCTGCTGCTTCCGACGATCGAACGCCATGGTCAAAACAGCGCCGCATATTTCGCATTGGGCCTCACTTTGACCGGATTTCACGAAAACAGTAAAGGTTCGTCCCCCCCTCCCCCCCCCCCAATTTTTTATGGAATCGATCAGTGTCTAATCAAAAAGCGACCGATTGCGAATAAAAATGTTTTTTTAGTTTCAAATGTTTACGGCGCGGGCGGTCCTTCTCCAGTTGTGTTCGTCTTCCCGCCTCCGGGGTCCCATGGCCCATGCTCACGCCACCAAAGGCGATTTCCTCCGCGCAGCGTCCGCCCAGCTGGACCCGGAGCATTGCGGTCAGCTGTGCTCGCGTCAGCTGCCACGGCCATTCGCTGCGGGTGAGGCCGTCGGTCGTCACGGCAGGCACGACGGTCGTCTGGATTAATAGGTGCTTACTTTTTTGTTTGGGCCCCAAAAAACATTTTTTCAAAAAGTAATCTTACGCTTTCCAGCACTCCCGCCGCCCTCTGGTTCCACAGCAGGAAACAATGGCCGGTCTCGTGGATCAAGACCCGGCATTTGTTGTAGGCCGGGTCCCAGGCCAGGGCCAAGCGCTCCAAGCGCTTAAATTCGGCCTCCTGCCTCGCGCGCAGCCTTGCGGCTCTTTGACGTGCGTTCGGTCGTGCCATTTAAAAGTGATTTATCTAGAATTAAGGGATTTTAGGAAAACAATGCTTAGGATTGGCTAAAATTTGGGGGGGGGGGGATGGCTTGGCACTGCTCTGAAGTTCTCGATCAACGTTTTAAAGAGTCTCGAAATTTTAATATTGTTTTATTAAATTTGTTTTGGCGTTATGCACTTGAAGAGATTTTAAATGGGTTAAAAGCGTTTTGTAAGACTTGCGTCTGAACTTAGAAAATTGAATTTTTTATTGCAAATAATATATAAAGCGTTCTGCATTTCCGCTTTAGATCAGCCTGGACGACGACAGGGTCAAGCAGTACTCCATTTGCTCCAGCACAACATCATGCCCGGGCGCGGTGGCCAAAGGCCAGCCCAGTCAGTTTGAGCTGCTCCGTGTGCTTGGCCAATGCTCCTTCGGCAAGGTGTTTTTGGTGCGCAAAAATTGCGGTACCAATCGGGGCCATTTGTACGAGATGAAAAGTGTTGAGGAAAGCAACGTTAAAAGGTGCGTTTTGTGGTCCCGAAGCGATTTCTCGAAATGTGCTTTTTTAGGTGATTAAACGGTATGTTCCATCAAACGACGATGGCTTACATCGCTCGGAAAGCGGGTTGGAGCTGTTCGGAGAGAGATGGAAAGCATGCACTGAACTCAGTTTATTAATTTTGCAATAGTACACGCTGAAAGGCCGAAAAAGGATTTTTTTGCATATTAGTCCGAAATAATGTTTGAATCATTTAGCATTTTTTTAGACATCAATCAGAGGACCCGTTCACGGTGATCGAATTGCGTGGCGTGTGCAGGGACGGCACATTTTTTCAGGTTTATCCATTTAAATTGTTTCCAAACATCGGATAACCGTTGCGTGGGTGTCGGGGGGAGGGCGACTTTTGTGTCTGCAGTAATGGCCGAAACACTTAAAAAAAATTAAAAAAAATAAATGTTTGGCGTGGAGTACTGCACTGATGAGGCCAGCTCCACGCCAAACGCTTTTACGGAAACATAAAAATATTTATTATATTTCGGGGTGAGGCATTTAACTCTAGCGTTTTTGAATAAATTGATATGGCGCGGCAATCAATAGGCGATGTTTACATACATAAATGGGTTGACTGGGGGGGGGTGACTGAGGGGGGATGGGAATGAGACGAAATATGGCACCCCCTAAAATCGACTTTCCGAACCAACAGTTGATCAAGGCGATCAGACGGGAAAACTGATCACTATCCCAATTGCATCAATGCCAAAAATGTGTATTTAAAAAACAAAATTCCACACGGCGTCAATTGCCCCTTACCGTTTCCCCTCCGGCACTCTGTTCCCGCTTCTCCTCACCGTCGACGACGACAGTTGCTGCTGATGCTGCTTCATCTTCTGCTCCTCCTCTCCTTTCTGCTTTTTGAACTGCTTCATCCCCACGTCACATCCACCGCTTCACCTTCCTCATCAGCACCATCATCGTCGTCGTCGTCCACCGGAGAGGGGAGCACAGTGAGCGGTGCCTTCCGCTGTTTCTGCAAGAAAATTGTCAAGAATTTAAAAAATATATTTCCTTAAAATTTCTAACCACACACACCTTCCGTTTGTTAAAACTCGCTGAGCTGCTCGGACGCGTAGAAGTCGCGGCGGAACACACTCTCACGGGCACAAGAGGGGGGGGGGGGGGGACTTCTTCATGGTCAGTCATTGTTTTCGGGAATTTTTTGATGTTAAATTGATCAAAATATTGCGAGATTTGATCACAAATGTTTGCGCCTGACGTGGCCAACATTGTGCGGGAACTTGACGAGCATCCATCGTCGGAGCGATTGCCTTATGAAGAAGAAAAAAGAAGTTAATCTTTTTTGGTTCAGTTTGGGCGAGCAAATGTCCAAAAGTGTTGGCGAATTGGCTGTCGAGCTGGTCGACTATTACGCGCTGTTTGCCACCACTGTCGACGGCCATCTCCATTCAGCATGGGCTCACAGACAATAAACAGAACGCAACGGTTAAGGGCCGGCCGAAGCTCAACGTGTACGACCCGTTCCACACGGCTTCGGTATGTCTTCATTTTTTGATTGTTCTTGGCCATTTTGTGTGGTGTTTATTGAGTGCAGCTGACCAACATTGTGAGCCAATCCCGCCTAATTTTAGGTAACGCGTTCATCCCTTCTCGGCGAGGCGCTTGTCTTGGCCTTTCAGTTTTTGCGCGGCCAAATGACGGATGGCAAACATTTGACCACATTTCCCGGCTGGAAGGCCTTGCCGAAGAGTTTGCTGTTCATGCACACAGCCGTGACATTCATTGGGCCAACAATTTAAAGTGGGTGAACCTCAAAACGCCGACCGCCAAGTTTGAACAGTCACCGGAGGAACAGCAGGAAGGAGTTGTGGGGTGGAAGATGAAAGACAAATTCGAGCAGTCCCTGGAGGAACAGCAGGAAGAAGTGATGGAGGTGGAGGAGAAAGACGTCCGCTTCGAGCAGTCCCCGGAAGAACAGCAGGAAGGAGTGATGGAGGGGGAGGTGAAAGGCAGCGGATTCAAGCAGCCCTGGAAGAACAGCAGGAAGGAGTTATGGGGTGGAAGATGAAAGACAAATTCGAGCAGTCCCTGTAAGAACAGCAGGAAGAAGTGATGGAGGGGGGGGAGAAAGAGCGGATTCGAACAGCCCGGAAGAGCAGCAAGGAGTTATGGAGGTGGAAGAGAAAGGTCAGGGGGGGGGGGTCGGCTTGAGCGCTGCGAGGTGCGATGTTAGGGGGGGGGGGGGGTAGGAGTAGGGTCGGCCAAGAGAAAATTGGTCGGAATTTTAAAGCAAACTTACTTTCGAAATTCGTCCCGCATAATCGTGTCCCTGCGGAACAGCAGAATTGCCATCTAAAAAAACAGTTTTCACACGCTTTTAGCCGGGGGTTCCCTCCCGTCCTCCTCACGTACCAGCCGAAGCTTTTTCTTCTCCGGCAGCAGCATGGCCGTGGTCTCAGCGTGCGCCTGCCCAATCAGTGCCTGCGTCGCCGCCGCTAGCGCTTCGGCGGTCTGCTGGTTCTGCGGAAGTGCCCGCCAAGCGGGGCTAGCCCTTGCAAGCTTAAAAAAAGAAAATTTCCGACACGTCCCTGCGGCGCTCTCTTCTGGCAACACTTTGGCGCAGTCCAGTTGGGATTGGATTCAAAACAAATTCAAACATCTCGGCAACCCGTTGTGCTCGCAAATCGTACCTTCATTTTTGTTGGCATGCGCAATGCCACATTCACTAACGGTGGGCCTTCGGGGACCATTTTTGCCCTAAGACTCTGATCAGAATCTCGACAAACTTCGATATTTTGTCGATGTTTTTTGACTTTTTCTCAAGAATTTTTCTGTAAATTCCAAAATAAGCTCCGAAATCATTCCATTTAGGCATTAAAATAATTCAAAATTATTTGGATTTTAGATAAAATTTGGTTCGGCGGCGTTTCGCGCATTTGAACTTTTGCGTTCTGCCGATTTGGCGGCATTCCATTTGGAGCAGCGCCGCAAATTTTGCATAGGGCCTCACTTTGACCGGATCGAAAACAGTAAAGGTTCGTCCCTCCCTCCCCCCCCCCCCCCATTTTTTATGGAATCGATCAGTGTCTAATCAAAAAGCGACCGATTGCGAATAAAAATGTTTTTTTAGTTTCAAATGTTTACGGCGCGGGCGTTCCTTCTCCAGTTGTGTTCGTCTCCCGCCTCCGGGGTCCCATGGCCCATGCTCACGCCACCAAAGGCGATTTCCTCCGCGCAGCGTCCGCCCAGCTGGACCCGGAGCATTGCGGTCAGCTGTGCTCGCGTCAGCTGCCACGGCCATTCGCTGCGGGTCAGGCCGTCGGTCGTCACGGCAGGCACGACGGTCGTCTGGATTAATAGGTGCTTACTTTTTTGTTTGGGGCCCAAAAAACATTTTTTCAAAAAGTAATCTTACGCTTTCCAGCACTCCCGCCGCCCTCTGGTTCCACAGCAGGAAACAATGGCCGGTCTCGTGGATCGAGACCCGGCATTTGTTGTAGGCCGGGTCCCAGGCCAGGGCCAAGCGCTCCAAGCGCTTAAATTCGGCCTCCTGCCTCGCGCGCAGCCTTGCGGCTCTTTGACGTGCGTTCGGTCGTGCCATTTAAAAGTGATTTATCTAGAATTAAGGGATTTTAGGAAAACAATGCTTAGGATTGGCTAAATTTGGGGGGGGGGGTGGCTTGGCACTGCTCTGAAGTTCTCGATCAACGTTTTAAAGAGTCTCGAAATTTTAATATTGTTTTATTAAATTTGTTTTGGCGTTATGCACTTGAAGAGATTTTAAATGGGTTAAAAGCGTTTTGTAAGACTTGCGTCTGAACTTAGAAAATTAAATTTTTTATTGCAAATAATATATAAAGCGTTCTGCATTTCCGCTTTAGATCAGCCTGGACGACGACAGGGTCAAGCAGTACTCCATTTGCTCCAGCACAACATCATGCCCGGGCGCGGTGGCCAAAGGCCAGCCCAGTCAGTTTGAGCTGCTCCGTGTGCTTGGCCAATGCTCCTTCGGCAAGGTGTTTTTGGTGCGCAAAAATTGCGGTACCAATCGGGGCCATTTGTACGAGATGAAAAGTGTTGAGGAAAGCAACGTTAAAAGGTGCGTTTTGTGGTCCCGAAGCGATTTCTCGAAATGTGTTTTTTTAGGTGATTAAACGGTATGTTCCATCAAACGACGATGGCTTACATCGCTCGGAAAGCGGGTTGGAGCTGTTCGGAGAGAGATGGAAAGCATGCACTGAACTCAGTTTATTAATTTTGCAATAGTACACGCTGAAAGGCCGAAAAAGGATTTTTTCGCATATTAGTCCGAAATAATGTTTGAATCATTTAGCATTTTTTTAGACATCAATCAGAGGACCCGTTCACGGTGATCGAATTGCGTGGCGTGTGCAGGGACGGCACATTTTTTCAGGTTTATCCATTTAAATTGTTTCCAAACATCGGATAACCGTTGCGTGGGTGTCGGGGGGAGGGCGACTTTTGTGTCTGCAGTAATGGCCGAAACACTTAAAAAAAATAAATGTTTGGCGTGGAGTACTGCACTGATGAGGCCAGCTCCACGCCAAACGCTTTTACGGAAACATAAAAATATTTATTATATTTCGGGGTGAGGCATTTAACTCTAGCGTTTTTGAATAAATTGATATGGCGCGGCAATCAATAGGCGATGTTTACATACATAAATGGGTTGACTGGGGGGGGGTGACTGAGGGGGGATGGGAATGAGACGAAATATGGCACCCCCTAAAATCGACTTTCCGAACCAACAGTTGATCAAGGCGATCAGACGGGAAAACTGATCACTATTCCAATTGCATCAATGCCAAAAATGTGTATTTAAAAAACAAAATTCCACACGGCGTCAATTGCCCCTTACCGTTTCCCCTCCGGCACTCTGTTCCCGCTTCTCCTCACCGTCGACGACGACAGTTGCTGCTGATGCTGCTTCATCTTCTGCTCCTCCTCTCCTTTCTGCTTTTTGAACTGCTTCATCCCCACGTCACATCCACCGCTTCACCTTCCTCATCAGCACCATCATCGTCGTCGTCGTCCACCGGAGAGGGGAGCACAGTGAGCGGTGCCTTCCGCTGTTTCTGCAAGAAAATTGTCAAGAATTTAAAAAATATATTTCCTTAAAATTTCTAACCACACACACCTTCCGTTTGTTAAAACTCGCTGAGCTGCTCGGACGCGTAGAAGTCGCGGCGGAACACACTCTCACGGGCACAAGAGGGGGGGGGGACTTCTTCATGGTACAGTCATTGTTTTCGGGAATTTTTGATGTTAAATTGATCAAAATATTGCGAGATTTGATCACAAATGTTTGCGCCTGACGTGGCCAACATTGTGCGGGAACTTGACGAGCATCCATCGTCGGAGCGATTGCCTTATGAAGAAGAAAAAAGAAGTTAATCTTTTTTGGTTCAGTTTGGGCGAGCAAATGTTCCAAAAGTGTTGGCGAATTGGCTGTCGAGCTGGTCGACTATTACGCGCTGTTTGCCCCACTGTCGACGGCCATCTCCATTCAGCATGGGCTCACAGACAATAAACAGAACCCAACGGTTAAGGGCCGGCCGAAGCTCAACGTGTACGACCCGTGCCACACGGCTTCGGTATGTCTTCATTTTTTGATATTTGACCACATTTCCCGGCTGGAAGGCCTTGCCGAAAAGTTTGCTGTTCATGCACACAGCCGTGACATTCATTGGGCCAACAATTTAAAGTGGGTGAACCTCAAAACGCCGACCGCCAAGTTTGAACAGTCACCGGAGGAACAGCAGGAAGGAGTTGTGGGGTGGAAGATGAAAGACAAATTCGAGCAGTCCCTGTAAGAACAGCAGGAAGAAGTGATGGAGGGGGAGGAGAAAGAGCGGATTCGAACAGCCCGGAAGAGCAGCAAGGAGTTATGGAGGGGGAAGAGAAAGGTCAGGGGGGGGGGGGTCGGCTTGAGCGCTGCGAGGTGCGATGTTAGGGGGGGGGGGGTAGGAGTAGGGTCGGCCAAGAGAAAATTGGTCGGAATTTTAAAGCAAACTTACTTTCGAAAATCGTCCCGCATAATCGTGTCCCTGCGGAACAGCAGAATTGCCATCTAAAAAAAACAGTTTTCACACGCTTTTAGCCGGGGGTTCCCTCCCGTCCTCCTCACGTACCAGCCGAAGCTTTTTCTTCTCCGGCAGCAGCATGGCCGTGGTCTCAGCGTGCGCCTCCCCAATCAGTGCCTGCGTCGCCGCCACTAGCGCTCGGCGGTCTGCTGGTCCTGCGGAAGTGCCCGCCAAGCGGGGCTAGCCCTTGCAAGCTTAAAAAAAGAAAATTTCCGACACGTCCCTGCGGCGCTCTCTTCTGGCAACACTTTGGCGCAGTCCAGTTGGGATTGGATTCAAAACAAATTCAAACATCTCGGCAACCCGTTGTGCTCGCAAATCGTACCTTCATTTTTGTTGGCATGCGCAATGCCACATTCACTAACGGTGGGCCTTCGGGGACCATTTTTGCCCTAAGACTCTGATCAGAATCTCGACAAACAATCGATATTTTGTCGATGTTTTTTGACTTTTTCTCAAGAATTTTTCTGTAAATTCCAAAATAAGCTCCGAAATCATTCCATTTAGGCATTAAAATAATTCCAAATTATTTGGATTTTAGATAAAATTTGGTTCGGCGGCGTTTCGCGCATTTGAACTTTTGCGTCCGCCGATTTGGCGGCATTCCATTTGGAGCAGCGCCGCAAATTTTGCATAGGGCCTCACTTTGACCGGATTTCACGAAAACAGTAAAGGTTCGTCCCCCCCTCCCCCCCCCCCCCAATTTTTTATGGAATCGATCAGTGTCTAATCAAAAAGCGACCGATTGCGATTAAAAATGTTTTTTTAGTTTCAAATGTTTACGGCGCGGGCGGTCCTTCTCCAGTTGTGCTCGTCTCCCGCCTCCGGGGTCCCATGGCCCATGCTCACGCGGACGAACCCCGACTCGCTACCTGCCAACTCGCTAGTACCCAACTCGCTACTTTGACCCAACTCGCTACTTTTATCCCGACTCGCTACTTTTATCCCGACTCGCTACTTTTATCCCAACTCGCTACTTTTGTCCCAACTCGCTACTTTTGTCCCAACTCGCTACCATTTTTTATTTTTCAAAACCACCGATTTTCCTTAAATGATATACCATTCGATTCCCCTCGATGAGACACAACGAATGGTACTATTTTTATGCTCGGGTAACAACCATGAGCTGAATTATAGAGGTTTAAAGTTCACAAAAATGAAAAAAAAAAAATGTACATTTTTGAACTAAGTTTTAATTTTTGTTGTGGACCAATCTTTACAATTTTGGTATCAATCGACAGCTCTCGATGAGACAAATCGATCTAGGGTGGGGCAAGTCGATTCGGCGCCATTTTATAGCATGTGTTTTTCAAAAAAAATGAAGGAGAGCGATTCGAGATTCTGCGCTAACAACAATTTTCGTGTGGACATTTCGCAGAGTGCACATCGAATGAAAGGGTCCCTCTTCCCCTATGGTTTGCCAAGCAAATCAAAGAAAATTGATATCATTCAGAAGCTCTCAGTATGATGAACCTTTGATCAAACTAAAGCTAACCGATTCGTCTTTAAAAAAAGTTATAGCTTATCAGCGCCGAACTGACCCGACCGTTCTGTAGAACGTCTGTGAACCCCCAAAGACAAAATGCTAGAAAAAAAAAACATTGGATTCAAAAGGTTTCGGATTTTCGGGAAAGTCGGAAATTGTTAATGTTTTGGAGCCAATACGTTGTCGTAGTCAGGGCTGTGTCGAAAGTAAATAGAAAGTCGAAATCGAAAGTCGAAATTTCGATACAGCCCTGGTCGTAGTGGGTCAATGTGGTTTCTTAATATTTATAAAATAATAAGTAATGGTTTTTAGCCAATGATTTAGTAGTTTTTCTGTTTTAATGGTTTTTGAAAAATAAAAAATGGTAGCGAGTTGGGACAAAAGTAGCGAGTTGGGACAAAAGTAGCGAGTCGGGATAAAAGTAGCGAGTCGGGATAAAAGTAGCGAGTTGGGTCAAAGTAGCGAGTTGGGTACTAGCGAGTTGGCAGGTAGCGAGTTGGGTATTTACCGCTCACGCCACCAAAGGCGATTTCCTCCGCGCAGCGTCCGCCCAGCTGGACCCGGAGCATTGCGGTCAGCTGTGCTTCGCGTCAGCTGCCACGGCCATTCGCTGCGGGTGAGGCCGTCGGTCGTCACGGCAGGCACGACGGTCGTCTGGATTAATAGGTGCTTACTTTTTTGTTTGGGCCACAAAAAACATTTTTTCAAAAAGTAATCTTACGCTTTCCAGCACTCCCGCCGCCCTCTGGTTCCACAGCAGGAAACAATGGCCGGTCTCGTGGATCGAGACCCGGCATTTGTTGTAGGCCGGGTCCCAGGCCAGGGCCAAGCGCTCCAAGCTGCTTAAATTCGGCCTCCTGCCTCGCGCGCAGCCTTGCGGCTCTTTGACGTGCGTTCGGTGCCATTTAAAAGTGATTTATCTAGAATTAAGGGATTTTAGGAAAACAATGCTTAGGATTGGCTAAAATTGGGGGGGGGGATGGCTTGGCACTGCTCTGAAGTTCTCGATCAACGTTTTAAAGAGTCTCGAAATTTTAATATTGTTTTATTAAATTTGTTTTGGCGTTATGCACTTGAAGAGATTTTAAATGGGTTAAAAGCGTTTTGTAAGACTTGCGTCTGAACTTAGAAAATTGAATTTTTTATTGCAAATAATATATAAAGCGTTCTGCATTTCCGCTTTAGATCAGCCTGGACGACGACAGGGTCAAGCAGTACTCCATTTGCTCCAGCACAACATCATGCCCGGGCGCGGTGGCCAAAGGCCAGCCCAGTCAGTTTGAGCTGTTCCGTGTGCTTGGCCAATGCTCCTTCGGCAAGGTGTTTTTGGTGCGCAAAAATTGCGGTACCAATCGGGGCCATTTGTACGCGATGAAAAGTGTTGAGGAAAGCAACTTCTTTTTTGAAGAAACCAAGTTTTAGGAAAAAAAAAAGTTAGGTGGCAATAATCATTTATTTCATTTTAATTTAGTGTGCCAGCAGAAATGTGCCGTTTTGGAGAGCGGTCCGTTTGGAGGACGGGCAGGCGATCGAATTGGAGCCAAACTACGCAAAAATGGGAAGAAGTCTTGCCGTTGTTTGTTTTCTTTTTCAGGTTTTTTTTAAAATCATTTTTGGTTCAAACGGAATTCCCGTCCGGGCCTTACTCTCCAGAAACACAAAAAATTTTAAAAACGTTTCATCATTTTTATTTTTCAAATAAATTTTTTCAAAATCCACAGGTCGTCGACTTTTTGAGAATTTGTCCGCCACCATCGCCCTCCGATTTGCTTTCCGTTTGGCGAAGCAATGGCATTGAAATGGGTGCCGTCCGTGTTCGGCATTTGCGTGCCGACATGGCACAATTGCTGGAGTTGCGGTTGAACCCGCCCAGTTCCATGCGCAATTGGGAATTTGTGGGCGCACATTTGGGCCTCGACATTGAGGAAATTGTCCAAATGAGGAGGACAAAAAGTTAGCAAAAAAACTTTTAATTTATTCCAAATTTTCGGTTAATTACAAAATTTTTTTGTTTTGTTTTTTCCAATTTCATTAAAAGCAAAATGCCAAATTTTCACAAAATTCACTTCATTTTTTTTAAATCCCAATAATGAAAAGCGAATGCCAAAAAAAAAATCCGGCTTTTAACGATTCTATCCCATTTTTGAGATCCAATGTGCGCTTTGATACACCGGTTTGGCGACGAGTCGTTGCACAAACTTTTGGAGCTGATCGGCGAGGCCGGACGTATCGACGTACTGATCAGTGTTCGCCATTTTGCTGCCAAGTCAGAAAGTTATCAAATAAATTTTAGGCCGCCTGCCTACCCAAAAAAATTTGTAAAAATTCATCGGCGCTTAAACAATCGCCGAATTTTTTGGTAGTTAAAAAAAATTTAATTAAGGATTTTTTTGGAACGGTTGGGCCTTTGAACATTTGCAATTTTAAGTCCCATGGCCACGGAGTGCCGTCATCGACCTGCGCGGATGGACTCGGCACTGATCAGCGCGTCCGACTCGATCAGTTCCTCTACCGCTTTTGCCCGATCGGTCAGTGCGGCGATCGGTGTTCACCAGCAACAACGCTTCATCCTCATCCTCCATCACGAAAATGTCAAAAACCGGGACCTCAAAAAATTTCATCGATTGTTGATCAAAAATTTGGAAATTTACGCCAAAGAGGAGGGCATCAAAGTAAGTTGGCAGGACTAAAAACCGGTGTTCTTAACCAAAATAAGTGCCTAGACCTTGATGGAATCGACCTCAAATTCAGAATTTTTTTCGTCAGATTTCGAGTTTTTAAATTTAAATTTCTGCAGGTTGTCGATGTTGATCAGTGCATATGTGATCAGGATCTTCTTGGCTCGGTGTCCAGGCATTTCCAAATTTTCGGTTAATTACAAAATTTTTTTGTTTTGTTTTTTCCAATTTCATTAAAAGCAAAATGCCAAATTTTCACAAAATTCACTTCATTTTTTTTAAATCCCAATAATGAAAAGCGAATGCCAAAAAAAAATCCGGCTTTTAACGATTCTATCCCATTTTTGAGATCCAATGTGCGCTTTGATACACCGGTTTGGCGACGAGTCGTTGCACAAACTTTTGGAGCTGATCGGCGAGGCCGGACGTATCGACGTACTGATCAGTGTTCGCCATTTTGCTGCCAAGTCAGAAAGTTATCAAATAAATTTTAGGCCGCCTGCCTACCCAAAAAAATTTGTAAAAATTCATCGGCGCTTAAACAATCGCCGAATTTTTTGGTAGTTAAAAAAATTTAATAAGGATTTTTTGGAACGGTTGGGCCTTTGAACATTTGCAATTTTAAGTCCCATGGCCACGGAGTGCCGTCATCGACCTGCGCGGATGGACTCGGCACTGATCAGCGCGTCCGACTCGATCAGTTCCTCTACCGCGTTTGCCCGATCGGTCAGTGCGGCGATCGGTGTTCACCAGCAACAACGCTTCATCCTCATCCTCCATCACGAAAATGTCAAAAACCGGGACCTCAAAAAATTTCATCGATTGTTGATCAAAAATTTGGAAATTTACGCCAAAGAGGAGGGCATCAAAGTAAGTTGGCAGGACTAAAAACCGGTGTTCTTAACCAAAATAAGTGCCTAGACCTTGATGGAATCGACCTCAAATTCAGAATTTTTTTCGTCAGATTTCGAGTTTTTAAATTTAAATTTCTGCAGGTTGTCGATGTTGATCAGTGCATATGTGATCAGGATCTTCTTGGCTCGGTGTCCAGGCATTTCCAAATTTTCGGTTAATTACAAATTTTTTTGTTTTGTTTTTTCCAATTTCATTAAAAGCAAAATGCCAAATTTTCACAAAATTCACTTCATTTTTTTTTAAATCCCAATAATGAAAAGCGAATGCCAAAAAAAAATCCGGCTTTTAACGATTCTATCCCATTTTTGAGATCCAATGTGCGCTTTGATACACCGGTTTGGCGACGAGTCGTTGCACAAACTTTTGGAGCTGATCGGCGAGGCCGGACGTATCGACGTACTGATCAGTGTTCGCCATTTTGCTGCCAAGTCAGAAAGTTATCAAATAAATTTTAGGCCGCCTGCCTACCCAAAAAAATTTGTAAAAATTCATCGGCGCTTAAACAATCGCCGAATTTTTTGGTAGTTAAAAAAATTTAATAAGGATTTTTTGGAACGGTTGGGCCTTTGAACATTTGCAATTTTAAGTCCCATGGCCACGGAGTGCCGTCATCGACCTGCGCGGATGGACTCGGCACTGATCAGGCGCGTCCGACTCGATCAGTTCCTCTACCGCTTTTGCCCGATCGGTCAGTGCGGCGATCGGCGTTCACCAGCAACAACGCTTCATCCTCATCCTCCATCACGAAAATGTCAAAAACCGGGACCTCAAAAAATTTCATCGATTGTTGATCAAAAATTTGGAAATTTACGCCAAAGAGGAGGGCATCAAAGTAAGTTGGCAGGACTAAAAACCGGTGTTCTTAACCAAAATAAGTGCCTAGACCTTGATGGAATCGACCTCAAATTCAGAATTTTTTTCGTCAGATTTCGAGTTTTTAAATTTAAATTTCTGCAGGTTGTCGATGTTGATCAGTGCATATGTGATCAGGATCTTCTTGGCTCGGTGTCCAGGCATTTTGATCGGGCTGATCAGGTGGTGATGGAGCTGAGCCCCGACTACGCTGACCTGATCAGTGCAACCGAAGGCGCTTCGTCACTCGCTGATCAGTTGGCGGTGAATGATCAGCAACAGATCGATCAGAGGGTCAGGATGAAGCTGTACCTGCACCAGATGACATTCAACGAGGTCGGCATGTTCGCAGGCAAAAATTTGTTAGAATAGTTTCTGATCAGATGAGCCCAACAATAGCATGAAACGATCAGCAGATCGTTTTCCAAAACTTTATGATCACAAATAAATTGACTTTTAGGTGCTGCTCAACGGCAATCAGAATCGCCGCTTTCGCGTTGTGCTGATGCAGGGCTGCCGGCCCGAGCACATCCCGCGCGGTTTGCCCGGCAACACGCTGCACAACCGATTCCCACAGGACTTTGAAGCGTTGTGCCAAAGACTATTTGAACAACAAAAACAACGATCGATTGATGATCCATCATAAAATGATCATTTTCCTCCATTCTACGGTCATAGTCATAAATACAGTACCTATATATTTTTGTTGTAATCACCTTTTTTTTTCTTTTTTTTTGCCACATTTGGGCCTTTTTTGTTGCAGAAATATGAACGGAATGCCGTTGAAAGGGTAAATAGTATTTATTTTTTGAGCCTTTATTCAAAAACATTTTCAGGCCGCAGAGCTTGCCTTATCCAATGATAAAAAACAAAATGTATTCCGATGCTCTAATTAAAGCGGCCGGTCGACTTTAACTTATAATATTTCCATCCGTAGGGCCACGGGTCGTCAAATGTTCCTTTGGTCCCATCCCCCTATTTTAGCCCGTTTTTGGTAGAATTCGGAGTTTAAGACCGATCAAAATATTGATCAAAAATTTGAAAAAATTAAACGGTCGAGCGTTTGAGGTCACTGAAAAATCTTGGTAGAAAAAAAAAATGATTATTAGTGAGGGAGTAAAACTCACGATAAATAACTTATGAGCCAGAATCTAACCACTAAGCCATAGAACAACTGAATGCAAACATTTGCAAAACATATATCATTAACCTTTTTTAAAATTGATTTGTCATTATGACATTTCAAAACTTTCAAGCTCAGATAGTGTAATGAATTCTCCCCAAAAAGTCAATCTTTAACTAGAGAGGGGGGCTCTATTAGAGGGGGGGGGGGGGGGGGGGGGGTTCTATTTGAGGAAATACGGTAATACCCGAATCTGACAATATTTTGATTGATCGGACAACATCCATTATTTTGAATGTCTATGATTTTTGGGGAGGAGGTCGCAAAACAGGAAAGTACCATTTATCCTTTACTATTAGTTAATTGTTCATTTTCCCCCCTTTTTTGCACCGGTAAGTCTCGCAACTGTAATCATCGCTGCATCCGATCGACCACTGGCTCTCTATGGCAGTGTAAATGGTCATTCCTTTCATTCCCCAGTTAACTGCCATATATTCAACAAGACGATTAAACTCCGTCTTTTCGAATTTGCCGTCTTTTTTATAACGCAACGAGTGGATGCACGCGGGGGACGCTGCAATTATTTTTTCAAAAAAATGTTCTCTTTTCCATGCTTTGCTGACCGACCGGCTGACTACCGGACATTCCGTCAAAGGACAAACCATCGATAGTCAATCCCGACAATTCGTCAGTGGTCAATTCTATGACAATTTGCCAATGGGTAATCCAATGACAATTTGCCAATGGGCAATCCAATGACAATTCGTAGTGGACAATCAAACTCAAGAGTTTACATTTTATGCTGTAACGCGCCACCATGATGAGGCACAACAGATGCACAAGGACTAGAGATTGAGGGGTCATTGGCGTTTGAATTTGAATTTTGTCTTTAGAGCAATTCCTTAAAAATACGGTAACCGTTTCGTTGATACAAATTCCCAATTATGAATTGTACCCCCCTCAAAGAATGGCGTTTGGTTATTTCCAAATAAAGCTAATTTTGAGAGTTTATCCTTTTTTGATTTGAAATGAAAAGAATCGGAAAGAAATATTTGCCCACCAAAAAGTGTTTATGTAAATAAAATGATTGGCAAAGTCCGTGGAGCGATTGCATGAAGCCAATGGAACCGATGACAGAAAATGATTTATTCATCCAAAAAAAAAAGCGATGGACGGAATTCCAAAACCAAAACAAAAAACATTGACAACACTTTTTTTGCATTTATTTTACTAAACTGTACGACAGATGAAGCCAATGGAAATGCAAATGATTCACTGATCTTAAAATTAAAGTTTTTAAACAAAATAAAGTGTTTTAGATTTAAAGAAAAAGAATTTCCGAACCGAACCCCGAGACTTGACGGACCCCAAGACCGACATTACAAAAACCCGAGACTTTTCTTGGTTCGAGACACGATACCGAGACTCTCGAACATCACCAGTGGATTTGTATCAGGGATGGCAATCGCTATCGCGCGATAATTATCGCATTTATCGCCTTTTTTGGCCATAACGCCTATCGCTTATCGCTATCGCATTGGAAAATGGGTTTATCTTTTGCCAGCTTCAATTGAGCCGTCATTAGCAGATCAACTTCCAATAAATCAAATCATCCAAGCGAGGATCCGGCCAGTTTGGCGCCGTGCCGTTCCACTTTAAGCAGCGAAAGGATTTCCATTTTCTGTAAAATCACTCACTGTTCACATCATTTTCGTGTCGCAAAAGATGAGACACAACAAAAAGTTCTGGAATTTGGATGAATCATCAGCAGCAGTGAGAATGAAGATTGAAAATATGTGAATTTTGCAATTTTAGACTGTGCCCAAGGGCGTAGCCAGAGGAGGGGGAGGGGGGTCTACGGGTGCTGCGCCAATTAGGGTCCAAAGTACCTCTCTTCGGCTGCCCAGGAGCATTAGGAATGCTCGACTCAAAATTTCTCGAAACTTGCAAAAGATTTGACCTTAAGTTCGAGACTATGACCCCGAAACTCAAAAACTCCGATTAAAAATACCATATCTTCCCTGAATGTGCTCCCAATTTTTGGTTTTTATGTTTATTGGATAGAGCTTTGCACGCTTGTTCGTATGGCATGTTGATGGATTTTTTTGGAGTACGGACCGCAAAGTTACAAATCACCAAAAGTGAAACTTATAATCTGGTCACATTCTGAAAAGACCAAAGTATAGCGCTTAATTTATTAAAAGATACTTTCATAATAGTCCTTAGCGTTGCATGCTTCATCTACTCAAGATTTTCTTTTAAAAGCCCATATCTTGGCCGACGGCGCATCAGCAGCCAGATTTGTATAATAGATGCATAGAGCTTTGTGCCCTCATTCATATGGCATGTTGATGGAGTTTTTTGGAGTACGGGCCGCAAAGTTATTATTTTAATGCTTAGTTGATGGATTTTTTTGGAGTACGGACCGCAAAGTTACAAATCACCAAAAGTGAAACTTATAATCTGGTCACATTCTGAAAAGACCAAAGTATAGCGCTTAATTTATTAAAAGATACTTTCATAATAGTCCTTAGCGTTGCATGCTTCATCTACTCAAGATTTTCTTTTAAAAGCCCATATCTTGGCCGACGGCGCATCAGCAGCCAGATTTGTATAATAGATGCATAGAGCTTTGTGCCCTCATTCATATGGCATGTTGATGGAGTTTTTTGGAGTACGGGCCGCAAAGTTATTATTTTAATGCTTAGTTGATGGATTTTTTTGGAGTACGGACCGCAAAGTTACAAATCACCAAAAGTGAAACTTATAATCTGGTCACATTCTGAAAAGACCAAAGTAAAGCGCTTAATTTATTAAAAAATACTTTCATAATAGTCCTTAGCGTTGCATGCTTCATCTACTCAAGATTTTCTTAAATATTTTTGGGAAATGGGCGGGGAGGGGTTCGGCGGTGCCGATAGGCGCCGCCGAGAAAATTTTGAATTTTTCGCGCCAATTTGTTAAGAGATTTGCAACCAAAATTAGAAGGAATCTGATGTTTTTTCACAATAAATTTTTATTTATAACAAAATTTTTCATTAATTTTCCAAAAAACCACAAGAAATTGGCAAAAAGTCCACAAAGTCAAATGTTTAAAGACCTGAAGCACATTTATAGTCGCATTGAACATCGGCAAAACATGCATCAAAAAATTAAGCACAACTTCCGAAATAGCAGATGAGAAAAAATTTCGAAGCATCAAAGGACCGTCTTCGCGGAAAAAAACTCGGTTTCGTAGGAGGCAATAAATTTACGTTTCAGAGACATTTTTAATGTTCTATAAAAGGATTGGCCCTCAAATTTCATATAAAAGAAGTTGTAGTATTTAAAATAATTAAATAACGTTGACAAAGTAAAAAAAAAAGTACTAAATACTAACGAACATTACGCCAAATATGCAAATTTTAATAGAATTTATGCTTTTTATTGTCATTTTTCCTAGAAAACTACAAAAAGTCCACAAGGATGTTAAAAGACCACAAAAATCCGCAAATCCGCATTTCAAAAAAAAATCCTCATTGGCCTTTCCAAAAACCACATAATGAGGAAAAATCCGCAGATATACTTAGTAACAGCCCTGCCCAAAAATTGTTTGCATTCGACAGGAACTTTCGCTTGAATTGCGCACCCTGCTTGGCCGTGTGCCCGATGAGTACTTCGCTTATTTCATCTCAAAATTCCCTCAGGCAATAATTTTTAAATTCCTACCTTCCCAAATAAATGTTTTTTGAATAAATGCCCTTAGGCAATAATATTCTTTTTGAGTTAAATGGGAAACTTCTTAAATAAATATTTTCTTGAATTTTTACATGTTTTGTCAGTTGCTGATGTACTCCTTCATGGCGTTGTCGTGTTGTGCCCGTGAGAGTGTGTTCCGCCGCGACTTCTACGCGTCCGAGCAGCTCAGCGAGTTTTAACAAACGGAAGGTGTGTGGTTAGAAATTTTAAGGGAATAAATTTTTAAAATTTTTGACAATTTTCTTGCAGAAACGGCGGAAGGCACCGCTCACTGTGCTCCCCTCTCCGGTGGACGACGACGACGATGATGGTGCTGATGAGGAAGGTGAAGCGGTGGATGTGACGTGGGGATGAAGCAGTTCAAAAAACAGAAAGGAGAGGAGGAGCAGAAGATGAAGCAGCATCAGCAGCAACTGTCGTCGTCGACGGTGAGGAGAAGCGGGAACAGAGTGCCGGAGGGGAAACGGTAAGGGGCAATTGACGCCGTGTGGAATTTTGTTTTTTAAATACACATTTTTGGCATTGATGCAATTGGGATAGTGATCAGTTTTCCCGTCTGATCGCCTTGATCAACTGTTGGTTCGGAAAGTCGATTTTAGGGGGTGCCATATTTCGTCTCATTCCCCTCCCCTCTCAGTCACCTCCCCCCCCCCCCAGTCAACCCATTTATGTATGTAAACATCGTTTATTGATTGCCGCGCCATATCAATTTATTCAAAAAAGCTAGAGTAGGCCGGTTATCGGGATTTTTGGGAAAACCGGGATCGGGATTGAGAAAATTAAAAAGCCGGGATTTTATGACTGGGAAAATTAATCAAATCCCGATCAAAAAAACCGGGATCAATGGTCAAAAACAAAGATTTGAAATTTTGAAAAAAATCGGGATTTTACAAGGGAGAAATTCAGTCCCAAAAGTAGAGACTTCAGTACCAACCCCGATCCCGGCCTATTTTAAAAAAACAAAGAAACAAAAAAAGATCGAAACAAAAAAAATCAACAATAAATATAAAATAAGTGCGCGTGCACCCGCAAAAAAGTGCTCCCTCATTGCCTTCGGCCTCTCCCCTTCCTCTCTCGCTCTTCCCATCCATCCTTCCTTCCTTCTCAGCCGCCTTCCATCTCATCCTTCCTTCCTTCTCAGCCGCCTCCATCCTCTGCCTTCGGCCTCTCCCCTTCCTCTCTTGCTCTTCCCATCCATCCTTCCTTCCTTCTCAGCCGCCTTCCATCTCATCCTTCCTTCTTCTCAGCCGCCTCCATCCTCATTGCCTTCGGCCTCTCCCCTTCCTCTCTCGCTCTTCCCATCCATCCTTCCTTCTTGTCAGCCGCCTTCCATCTCATCCTTCCTTCTTCTCAGTCGCCTCCATCCTCATTGCCTTCGGCCTCTCCCCTTCCTCTCTCGCTCTTCCCATCCATCCTCCTTCCTTCTCAGCCGCCTTCCATCTCATCCTTCCTTCTTCTCAGCCGCCTCCATCCTCATTGCCTTCCGCCTCTCCCCTTTCTTCTACTCCATCTCAACGGGTCCCCAATCGGCATTCAACTCTTCCTCTCCTATCAGGCTTCCATTGTCATTATAAACATCCCCATCATCGTCGTCCTCTTCGGGCACGATTTCAGCCCCCGCCCCTCCTTCCACTTCCACCGCTCCCCCCGCTGCCGCTGCTGCCGCTGCCGCTTCCTCCGCGATCATCCTTTCGGATGGGCGCCCCATCAACCTTGAAAAACAGCTTTAGGTTGAAATTGGCACTTTTTTTGGGGGGGGGGGGGGGAGGGGGGGGACTTCTTCATGGACAGTCATTGTTTTCGGGAATTTTTGATGTTAAATTGATCAAAATATTGCGAGATTTGATCACAAATGTTTGCGCCTGACGTGGCCAACATTGTGCGGGAACTTGACGAGCATCCATCGTCGGAGCGATTGCCTTATGAAGAAGAAAAAAGAAGTTAATCTTTTTTGGTTCAGTTTGGGCGAGCAAATGTTCCAAAAGTGTTGGCGAATTGGCTGTCGAGCTGGTCGACTATTACGCGCTGTTTGCCCCACTGTCGACGGCCATCTCCATTCAGCATGGGCTCACAGACAATAAACAGAACCCAACGGTTAAGGGCCGGCCGAAGCTCAACGTGTACGACCCGTGCCACACGGCTTCGGTATGTCTTCATTTTTTGATATTTGACCACATTTCCCGGCTGGAAGGCCTTGCCGAAAAGTTTGCTGTTCATGCACACAGCCGTG